>PVIR01042861.1:0-12040 GCA_004026965.1 Petromus typicus | reverse complement strand
GTGTTACATATTATTTACATGCCTTCTCCCATTGAATATCCCTTGTAACCTGGTGTCTACCTATCACATGTATATTCATTTAGAAAACACTTGTAGTGTGTGGAAGGCACTGCTCTGGGTATTTGGAATCCAACAAAGAACAAAATAAACAAAACCTCATAGGGTCACATACGATAAGAAACAAGTAACAAATAAAGAATTATATAATACCTGACAAAGAGCTATGAAGAAAAGCAGGACAAGAGGCTGGAGAATGGTAAGAGATCAAAGACAGGGCATTAGAAGTTTTGGGGAGGGGAGGGAGGATGTGAGCAGATTGCAGTGTGATGAGGAAGGAGATGTGCAAATAGAGGTGGTTAGGGAGGAGTTTGGATATGCGCTGGGGGGAGAGTTATACAGATACATCTGGGGGGGAGTCATGCAGATATGTTGGATAGGAAGAATCCAGGCAAAGGAAAAAGCAGGGGCAAAGTCCCTGAGATGGGAATGCTTTTGGCAGGCTCGAGGAGTAGGGGAGAAGCCACAGCAACTGGGACTCAGAGAGGTGGCCTGAGCACAGACCAGGCAGAACCTGAATGTTGTCCTGAAGAACCCTGACTTGTATGTCACACATAATGGGAGAGTTTGGAGTAAGAGAGAAACATGGCCTGACCTCTGATGAGGGCCGTCTGGTTGCATTGCAGGGCATGGAGGGAAAGCAGCAAAGTAAGGGGTAGGGATGCCAGTTAGAATGGTGCTGTTTTAGTTGTTGAGGTTGAGAGATGATGGTTCAGTTATAGCTGCGGTTGTGGAGTTGAGCATGGAGTAGATATAGGAGATATTTAGAAAATAAGATTTGCCTGTTGGTTTTATTTCACACTTTGCCATATATTGTATTCAACCATATAATGTAAACCTTAATCACATATCATAATGCAAAAACAGAACATACAGAAATTTGAAACCTATAGAAAAATTCTGTTTTCTAGACGTTACATTTAAGGATACAGCCAGCAATCCAGATGAATGGATACATACTAATGATATTTACTGGTAATAATTATTCTGGGAATAGCATGTGCATTAGACATTGAGTTAAGCTTTGAATATGATTTATTACCTTGTTTAATGATCAGAAACTTGTGTGTTAGTATTTTGAATATCATTGTTTTGCAGAAAGGGCTAGAATTATAATATCCTCCCTGGGGTCCCACTGTAAGCAGAGAAATGGCTAGAATGCCAGTCTCTTAGGTACAATTTCCAGAGTGAGTCTCAGGATTAAATTGCTGTGAGTTTAGCCTTTTTATATATGCCAAGAGTAGTTTCAGAGTTGATTGAAGATGAAGTAGATTCAAAATGGATTTCTACCAGTGCCTTAATTCCTAGGAAACTCAAGCATTACTGCCGTCATGATGTGACTATTGTCCTTGAATTTTAATATGTATGTGTTTATGAAAAATACATATGGGAATCAGGCCAGAATTTACTTTTTAAAATCAAACATGCCTGTTTGCTGTATCTTTCTTTCTGCCATGGAACCTATTGTGCCAGAAAACTAGAGCCTGTCCGACCAGAATGGGTAAGAAAAGCTCCTAGAGATGCAATAGAACAGATAAGCATCTCACAAATGACTAAGCTTGGACCAAAACAAACCAACTTGGTAATTATCCAGAGCTTTTGAAAGTGCTTTAAGTATTTGCAACCCAAGTGTCTTGGGTGTGTGTATTACCTGCATCTTTGACCAGCTAAGCAACTATTCTCCAGAGTGCTTGGGTCTGAGGTCTCTGTATTTGCTAAATCGATATTTTCAGTAAAAATTGGGCAATAATTATGGAACAATTTCTAAGTAACATGAGGGGGTTGAGGGGTGAGGAATGGTCTTCTAGGCAGCATTCTGCTAGAGACTGCTTCCCTTGCTACCTAAACCTCCACTAGGGGAGGATCAAGCAGAGTCAGAAGAGCCAGGGGGCAGCACTTGGTGGAAAGAGAGGTACAGTGTTCGGAGCTGTGCAAAGGAAACAAAAATAGCCACAGAAAGAGCATTAGGCACCAGCACAGCCTGAGATTCTGTGCATTTATCAGATGGCTGACTCAGGGAAACCACTTGCGGTGGGACAAAAAATAAGTCAGCAAAGGCAAAGCCAAAGGGGAAAATGGAAGGGGTGTGCTTCAGAGCTAGCAAAAATCTGACAGAAGTTACTGAGGAGGGATTGACAAACTGGCTTGTCACATCTGCATATCATGTGTGTCATGCTGAGGGTATTTCTGGTCTTGCATATATAAACAAGCACAAAAGTGCATGTTCAAGTTTACTCTGAAGTGAATCTGTATATAGTGCCTTCAAAATATTTTGAGTCTTTTCATGACCCTGTTCACTCCATCTATCCATCCATCCATTCATCCATCCATCAGCCATTCTCAGTGTTCTAGCCGCTGTGCTGGGCACTGTGTGCATAAATAAGGTGCAGTACAGTGCCTTGTAGAAAGAAGCTCCCAATAAGTCTTCACAGTCAGTTATAGAGCCAATAGTGATTTTTGTGGTGGTGGTACTGAGAATCAAACTCAGGACCTCATGCTTGCCAGGCAGGTGCTATGCTGCTGAACTAAACCCCTGGCCCTATATAGCAATGATTAAGATAAGTGGAGGGCTTTTTAATGGGCTCTGTTACAGATTGAATTGTGTTCTTCCCAAGCATCAGTTGTTGATACCCTAACTCCCAGTAGCTGAGAATGTGAACTTATTTGGAAATGAGGTCTTTTAAGAGGTAAACTGTTATAGCTTAGGTCTAAAATTTCTCCTCCAAGTCTTGAATTTGGAGGTGGTGTCTGGTCAGAGAGAGTAGGCCACTAGTCATGACCTTAGCTGGTATGTTCTTGTCTCTGATTCTGTTTTTTTCTCTCTCTTTGCTTCTTAGCCACCATTAGGTGATTGTCTTTCCTCTGCCATGCTGTTGTGCTGTGCAGTTTGAGCATTGGAGCCACTGGAATTGTGAATCAGAATAAACTTCTTTAAGCAGTGTTGGTATTTCAAGTAATGGGGAAGTGACTAATATATAATCCTGTGTATCTGATGTCCTTATGAAAATGAGAACTTTGAAAATAGACAAATACACCATGATAGTTAACTGTGTCAGCTTGAGTAAGAAATCCCTGGAAGATTTATCTACCACAATTCTGGGTGTGTCTGGATGACTGAGTTACTGAAGAGGTAGACCTATGCTAGGTGTGGGTGACACTGACCAATAGACTTATAGCCTGAATGGAATAAAAAGGGAAAGAGAAGCCTTGCTTCTGCTTCTTCGAAGGAACTCCTCCAGTCTTCACCTTTGCCTTTGTGCATCTGTCTTCAGGCTTTCAGCACAAACTTCTCAGGCTTCCTGTGAAGACCCTTTGGCTTCCTGATATGGACTTGCACAGGATTCTACAGTGAGCTCCAGGCCTTTGACTTTAGATCCACTCCTCTGGTCCTTTGTAGTAAACAGGGGAAGGGAACGTAACTAGAACCTTTGCATTAAGTTCTAGTCTCTTGTGAGTTTACGGCACACGGCGAAATGATTAATAATTAGGCAGAAATGAGGCTTAGAGAAAACTGAGCTTGAGTCTGATCTATGCTACTTTGGGCGACAAGGACCCGGGACCCCAGCCTATTACAACTTTTATTATCTACATTTAAAAAAACCCGGAAAGGCAGGGCCACACCAACAATAGTCTTAGAGAAGTTATGTAGATGAGGATTTTTCGTGGCAAGGCGGGTGTCAGCAATAGTCTTTGAGAAGGGAGAGATCTGGTGCAGCTCTGCCCTGAAGCATCACAGCATGTGGGACCATTGAGTCCCAGTTACTACCAGAGATAAAGACAAAAGTCAAGTCTAAAGTCCATCTGTAGTCAGGAAGGCCTGGTCAATTTTGACCTTGCAATTTTCAAACGGGGTGGTTCCCAACAGTCCTTTAGCACACAGATGGCCATTTGCATTTCTTCGTGGGAGCTAATGTGTTTATCTGGAGGCAGCATTGCAAAGGGAATATGTATGCCATCGTAAACTACACACATACTCAAAAAGAATGAGGCAAGGGGAAGTTTTAAAATTAAGACACATAAGTTATTTTGGTATAATAGTCCTCGGCCACAACAGTTAATAACAAGGGTGTTCACAGGTCAGTAATAAGACTGACGCTAGTCTGGGGACAAATGGACAGTTACTGAACAGACAATCTTGGAGATGTATTTTCTGTGTAAGGTTGTGGTAGACTTTGTATAAGGTCTTTGGATAGTTCTTTTTGCCAGACATAGGCATGAGGTCCTCTCCATAATTCTTCTGGAGCGTTACTTATTTATTATTACTACAGTGTCACAAAAGTGACTTTTATGTGGGACCAGTGATTTAGTTTAACAGAAATGATGCCTTGATGTAGACAGTTTTTCTTTCATCATGAAGGAAGCACCATGTTTCTTGACTTTCCTGTTCTGTAAGGACTTGAAATTAGAGCTCTGCTCTTAGATTTCTCTCCTTCTAGGGAAAGTGATTTCCTCCGTGCACTGTTACACCAAAGTTCCCAGAAGATGCCAAGTATAGAGAATATTTAAATGTCATCTGTAATCATAATCACATCCTGATTCTTAGACTTTCTTGCATCTTTGAATTTTCTCACAACAGGAACAGTCCTAACAAAAAGACTTCCTCAGCCACTTCATTTCATAAAGTCTGTATTAAAAAGGCAGGATGAACTTTCTGTAAAGGCCATCTAATATTTCCTATTCTGTCCTCCTCACAAGATTCAGGGCTCTTTTGTATGAAATTTTCTAACTCTGGTTGATATTTCAAAGGACTCTTGTGAAAAAGAGATGCTGTTCTGGGGGCAGATAGCCAGAAACACATGCAGATTATTCTGGTTAATTAGGAAGATTTTGGTATTCGTGTCAACTCACTTTTTATATAATCTTCAAAAATCCTTGTGCTTCTGGACTGGGGTCAGGTTGTTCACCCCAGGAGGACCTTTAAATTGAAGAATATCTGTAACCTCTTTATCTCTTATGCTCATTTAAAATTAACTGTAAAGTAAAATATATCAGTGTAATCATGTAGTACTCTTTGCATTATTATAACATTTAAAAATAATATTTGAATCATATATTAAATATCCTAATTGTGAGTGTCATACACTTCCAAATATGGAAGCATTAGTTTATAATCCTAGTGATCTTGCTTTTCTTGTTTTGAAAGTTACATTATTATGCACAAGAGTATATAACAGTTGTCTTAGTTACTCTCTCTTTGCTAAGCTGAAATACCTGATACCCAAAGTTAATGGAAGAAAGGTTTACTCAACTTATGGGTTGTAGAGATTTCAGTCTGATAACTGGCTGGCTCCAAGACAGGATGACATGGTCAGGCGGAAGAGGAGAAACTCTTCATGGGAAGCAGAAAGCAATAGGAAAATAAAAAACCACAAGCAATAATAGGATCCTTCTGCCCCTTCTATATTCTGTGTAGGCTAGTAGGCTTATGGCTGGTGCTAAACCAATCAGTAGACTAATTTAGTAAACACACCCTTACTCCCAGCATCACACATTCTAGATCCAGCCACCTCTGAAAAAGCCCTACCTATGACTGAATGAGGCTTTACGGGGACATCTAGACATATGCCACAACAATAGTAGTATATTCGAAGAGTTTATGTTCCAAATAATAGTTGAAACTGAGAATATTTGGTGACAAAAATTGTATAGCATATTTATAGCTCGTATACCTGCAGTACATTTCACTGCTTTTTAATGTTATTAAATACTTTTTGGGATGGAGTCCAGGTACTGAGCATCAAAGGAAACTTGGTGCTATGGTTTGAATGTGTTCCCTCCCGAAATTCACATTAAAACTTGATCCCCCTTATGGTGGTATTGCGAGGCGGTGCCTTCTGAAAAGGGAGTAACTCATGAAGGATCTACCCTTCTGCGTGGGATTAGAGGCTTTATAGAAGGCTGGGGGCGGGGAGGGAACTGGTTACTATCCTTGTTCATTCCTCTGTCCTCTGCTATGTGAGCTTGATACGGTGGCAAGTACCAGTGATGCAATCCCAACCTGCTGGTACCTTCATGTTGGACTTCCTGGCCTCCAGAACTGGGTAGAATGAATTCCCATGCTTTATAAATTACCCAGTCTCAGGTACACTGACCTTAGATTGTGAGTAATTTGTTCTGTAAGATAAGCAGTTTCTAATAAATTGTAACTTGATAAACAAGTGATGTCTTCCAATATGAGTTATATGTGATAGCAAACATCACATGATCACAACTGAGCCGATCATTCTCTTTGTCTCTATGGGCTTGTGGGTAATCATCTCCCAACAGCAAGAGGTAATAGAGGTTGGAGAGGTACTGGAGACCTATAATCTCAGTGCCCAGGAAGCTGAGGCAGGCAGATTGCTGTGGGTTTGAGGCCAGCCTCAATTACACAGTGAGATCCTGTCTCAAAAAAAAAAAAAAAAAAAAAAGTTATGTCCGAGATTTCATTTGCAGAGGAGGAGGAGAAAAAGGTCAAGGAATCCGTCTCTTCAAATGGGATTAGAGAGATGTGAAAAATGTAGGAAACTGCAAAATTCTGTAGAAAGCCACTACCCAAATAAGGCCGTTGCATTGTGAGTGATGACTCTGTTTAGCAACAATGCAATGCCACATTTTTGTGGAATTCTCAAAAGGAGGGAAAATCAAGTACATTGGCTAAAGGTGCCTGAAAAGTAAAAGGTTCTATTGATCCAACAGAGAGCAGTGATTTAATTATTGGTAGTGAAAGTCATTCTACACAGTAACCCTCCTTTCTCATCTCTCACACCAGCCATGAAGGTTCTCAAAGGTAAGTGCAGGTTAATCTGTCTATTTTCCTTTATATTTTATAATTTCTTTATTATGTTGTATTATGTTATAATATTATAATCATTTTATATGAATATTTTGGGCTGTGGAATGAATTATCTGAATTTCCATTATGAGGAAATTCACTTTGATATACAAGTGCTTTGGATTACAAGCATAGTTTTGGGAGAAATTATACTTACAAAGCAAGATTTTACTGTTTTTTGTTACAGCAATACAAATGGACTAAGACTGTCAGTCTCTGCTCCTGGAGAACCTCAAGTCCAATGGGAGAGGGAAATACTATGATAGGAGTAGAAGTAGTGTTGAGACAGCTAAGTAGAGAGGACTTCAAAAAGCTTCTTAGAGGTTATCTTTAACCTGGAAGGGTGGAGAAGAACTCACCAAGTTAAGAAGAAAAGAAGGCACATTTCTCTTCTTTTTCTGGGCCCCTTTCACTTCTTTCTCCTTTTCTGTTTCTTTTCCTAAGCCTGTCTTACCATTGTATTTTGGAAGCACATAACTTGTTTGGTTTCACATATTAACAGCTGGCGAGAAATTCTCGGGAGAAATTGTATTTAAGGTCTCATGTGTATCTGACTTAGATAAGACTTTGGACTTTATGCTGAATAGTTGATGCTGGAATAAAGACTTTTCAAGCCGTTGAAAGGGAAAGAATGTATTTTGCATGAATTCTGGGAGAGTATGGTCAGCATATTATAGATAGAATTGTGTCCCTCTAATTAATATGAAGCGGTGCCCTCCACTGAGTCTATCTGGACAGGGATTTTTAGAAGGTAATTAAAATCACTTGGGTTGCTGAGGGTGGCGCTCTGACCTGATGTAATCAAAGTCCTGTCACAAAGGACTCCAGAGAGCTTTGTGCATGTGCTCTGTCTGCCATGTGAGGTCCCGGTGAGACGGCCATCTTCAAGCCAGGAAAGGAGCGCTTGCCGGAAGCCAAACTGACCATCACCTTGATCTTAGACTCACAGCCTACCAAACATTCAGAAAATACACTTCTGTTAAGTCACTAGTCTATGGCATTTTATTAAGCTGAGAGGAGCTGACTAAGCGAGCACAGACTCATAAAGGAATATTAAAGGGTGTTTTGTTGCCATCTTCTATTTTTTTTTTTTTGTTTTTGACTTGTCTTTGTGTGTGATGTGTGAGATGCTGATGGCACACTGGAAGAGAGGCGCAGTGGAGAGCAGCAGGGCAGCACAGAGTTTGGGGGTTCCCTGTAGAGATGAAGCTGGGGGGTAGTACAATGACTGTCCTTGGGAAAAATCTGGAACAAATAGAGAAGAAGGCTTCGGAGAGAAGTGGGGAGTCTACACACTCCCGGGCAGTAGGGGCAGAGGTTTGGAGGGAGCGCGTCCAAGTCCAGTGCCGGGGGAGGTGGAGTCAAGGCTGGCCATGGGCTGTAGTGGGCTCAAGTTGGCTGAAGACCAAAATGCAAGCACTGGGCTGTAATCGGATGACTATTAGCAGCCTTGTCTGTGAACTACCATGGGGGGAGTCCAGTTTGAATGGGTTGACAAGTGCATGGCCACTGGGGGACAAATGCAGTCTTAGTCAACTGTGACTGTTGTGATGCAGTAGCAAGGGAAACTAGGGAGGCAGCGGGTGTGTATTAACCATAGACATGCAATTCTCACAGTCCTGGAGGCCAGAAGTCTGAGATCAAGGTGCTGGCACCACTAAAGGGAAAAAGTAATACTCTCCTTTTATACAAATCATCCCTTCTCCTGGTTTAAATGTTCAGATGTCTACTTGCTTTTCAGTAGGAGCAAAGTCCCTATCCCCCTTATAGACTTTTCATCTCCTGACAAGTGTCATGTTTTAACTACCAGTCTCCCCGGGTGCATTTATGGTTATGGGCGTGTTTGTGATGGTGAGTGTGTTTGTGCAGTGAGTGCATGGGTGTGTGCATGTGTGAGTGATCATGTGTGCATGAGAATGTAACTCTGGGTGCGAGTTGTGTCTGAGTGACTGAATGTGAATGTCTGTGTCAGTGTTAATTAGCTGTGTGTGACTATGGGCTTACATGACTGTATGAATGTGTGTGAGAGTCTGATTGTGGGTAAAAGTGGATGAATGTGGGTGTGACTATTTCTGTGTCTGGTTACATACACATGAATATGTATGAGTGTAGTGTGACTGTGAGTACATATACAAGTATGTTTGAGTGACTGGCTGTAAATGTATGAGTCACTGTCTGTGGTGTGTGTGTATGTAAAGATTGTGAATATATAATACAATCCCAGAGGTGTACATTCGGTGAAAAAGATTAGACGTAATAATGGCAGATTTTATTATGTTGTTTTATATTATCTTTTATTTTTATGACTATTAAAACCAACAGTGACAAAACAAACCTACTCACAAAGTCAGTGACTAGGCCCACCCTTCTTCTACAGTCAGACTGTGGTAAGACAGTGAAGAGACATTAGTCCTTTCCCTCCCTTGCCTCTGCCTCAGACTCACACAGCCTCCGGGGCAGGCACTGTGAGCCCTTCAGGCTCAGAGATCCATAGCGAAGTGGGATGTGATGTATGCTCTGGCTTCAAATTGCTCCCTAGTTGATGCTAAAAGGAGATATGTCCTAGAATGTTTTCTGAAACATCAAGATAATGTGTTAATTTAGGAAAAAAGTGATTTATATATGACCTTGAATAATATTTGACTTTTTAAATGCCATACATAGCATTTATCTGGTTTTTAGTCTTGCTGGGAAATGTTTCTAGCAAGGATAAAAAGACTTCCAGCTGGGATAACTATCCTATAATTAGTGATGCATTTTAAGAAAAGAAAAACCAGAAATTATTGGAGACAGTTGATGTAAAAATCTCCACATTTCTAGAGTGTGTGTTGCTAACATGACAGGTTGAATCTTACAGATGAAGTGTTACACACACACTCTCTCCCTGTGTCTCTTTCTCCAGCTCAGTGAATTATTTGGAAGTCATATCTGAGTCTTATGAATTTATGTCCATATTACTTGATGATATTTATCATAATATTTTATGATATTTATCATAAAACATCATAATGTTTTATATAACTGGAAAATAGTAAGAATTCTCTCCTGAGAGTCCAACAGAAATACTTGTTGTCTTATGTCCTTTTTCTTTTATTTTCCTTTTTTTTTTAGTTTTTTGAGACAGGGTTTTGGTTTGTAGTTCAGGCTGGCCCTGAACTCACTATGTAGTCCAGGTGAGCCTTGAACTCACAGCAATCCTCCTGCCTCTGCTTCCTGAGTGCGGGGATGATAGGCCTGAGTCACCATGTCTGGTGTCATGCCCTTTTTCACCAGGCAACTCAGCCTTTCCTTCCCCAGGGCTTCCAGAACATTCTGCTATATCCTTCTTTCTGCATTTTCCATGTTGTTATGTAATTACGAGTTTGTGTGCAATCTCCCTGCTAGACTGTGGGGAAGATACACCAGCACACCTGACAGTGGCTCTCAGCAAGATTGTCTGGGGAGATTTAAAAAGTGTTGATCCCTGGATGGATTTTGATCTGAGAACCAGAAGCCCAAATGGGACTGGGTAGCAAGAGACTGCATGAAGAGCTGCGGGCAGGGGAGCAGCACACCTGGTCGTGGCCAGGGTCTGTGCCCTGGGAAGGAAGGAGAGGTGAGGGAAGGAGGCTCGTGTAGGATGGCTGCAGATTGAGCGCTGTTCTGAGTGGGAAGGAGCTAGCGCAAGTATTCCTCAGTGCTCAGCTGTTGCCTCTGTGTGTGTGTGTGTGTGTGTGTGTGTGTGTGTGTGTGTGTATGCGCGTGTGTGCTTATGGACACGCATGCATGTACCACCCAGTGACCAACTGTCCCTGTGTGTCTGAGACTGAAGATGTTACCAAGAGTTGAGACTTTCAGTGCTGAAATCAAACACCTGGGTGACCAGTGGGAGTTGGTTACTCTAGTGTGGCCTCTGTACAGACTCCAGGTGAGCCCCAAAGGGGTGGCAGCGGGGGCCACAGACCCTCGTGGTAATACTTCCCTGGCAGGTTCTTTGGAAGGAGACCTGAACGACACCTTTCCTGGCCATCTGCTCTGTGGGTCCTTCTGACCCTGAGCAGTTCTCCAGCTCCCTACACTAGCTGAGTGTCCAGTTCAGTTCAGTTCCTAGCTCTGCCGAGCCACAAGTTCAAGGGCTCTTTCCCAGGATACAGCTCCTACATCTGATGCCAGCTGAAGTCTAAAATTTACTTTAGTGGGAAAAAATAAGTGAGAGAGAGCCAGTACTGTGTGGAGGAGTTCAGTAGGGAAGGTGGAGGGAGGACCTGGGCTGCTCAGAGAGCTGGCAGGTTCTCTTGTCTGGGTGCCCCTGATAACAGCACTGCTGTATATCCTATGTGGGTCGGGGTAGTTTTCTCCTTTGGTGATGCTAACCTCCACATTGGCTCCTTCTTTGCTGGCATTTCCAGGGCTAGCCCTGTCCATCTGTCTGTCAAAAGTCTAGCCTATCTAGCTATAACAGCACCAGGAACTGAACCGAAAGGAAAATACAAGAAAACTTCACAAGGAGGAGACCAAGTTCCAGACAGTGTATAAATGTGCACAGGCTCCTCATCTCTTCATATCGATGGCCATGATTACTGTAGCCCAGTACTGCACGCTGGGTGGATCAACCAACACTGACTCAAAGACTCATGATTCTAAGGGCCGGAAGCTAGAAGTCACGGTGACAGTGTCGATCCTTTCTGAGCCCCGAGGGAAGGATCTGTTCCCGGTCCTTTGTGACATGTATGTGGCTGTCATCCCTTTGTCTTTACATAATTTTTGCCCTACTCGTGTCCTTCCCTCCTTCGCTCTTCTTCCTTCCTTCTGCAACCTACTGAGAATTCCTCTGCTATTTTACTCAGATATCATGGCAGCCATAACACTTTAAAAGGTGTCAAGTCTTTGCATCACAAGTACATTTATTTTCTCTCTTTTATTACTCTATGTTTACAATGTAAATACTTTCATCATGAGAATTGGTACATACGCATATCACACCTCATTCCTTTTTACTTCCCCTATCTTTCCTTCCCTCCTGTCTTCTTCTGTCTCCAGATCCCTTTGTCATCTACATACAGTCTATTTCTCTGTTTCCTATCATTGATTTTTAATTTTCTCTTTAAATTATTTTTACTTTGGATTTCTCACCCAAAGAAACTATGTGATATTTAAACTCATGTCCCTGATTTATTTTATTTGGTGTTA
>PVIR01042860.1:0-12024 GCA_004026965.1 Petromus typicus | reverse complement strand
CAAAGTTCAAGTAACAGTTTCAAAAGATATTGCACATCATATGTCATCAGGGAGATCCAAATTAAAGCAATAATGAGATGCACAGCCACTAAAACTGACAACGATAAATTCTGGGAAGAATGTGGGTCTAAAGGAACTTGCATGCACTGATGGTGTGGATGGTTAGCTTTTTGTTCAGTGAGTCAGAGTGTTTATTTGACACCATAAGGAAGGAAAGAGGACAATATTTACATTTTGTAAATGCATAAAAAAATTGTCTGTCTTTAGTCTTGGCAAGTTAAAGCCCAGTTTTACCAGCACTATTTGTTAAAGAGGCTATCTTTCCTCCACTGAAGATTTTTGGCTCCTTTGGCAAAGACAGGGTGACGCAGTGTATCTGGAGTAGTTTCTGGATCCTTTAGTCTACTTCATTGATCCTCAGGTCTGTTACTTTGCTAGCACCAGGCAGGTTTTTTTTTTTTTTTAATCGGGGTGGCTTTATAGTATAGTTTCAGGTTCGGAATTGTTATACCCCCCACCATGTACCTGTTGCTTAGAATTGTTTTTGCTATTCTAGGTCTTTTATGGTTCCAGATGAAAGTTTGGATTTTTTCTGTAGATCTGTGAAATATGCTGTTGGAATTTCCTTCAGGATTGTCTTGAATCTATATAGTAGTTATGGGAAGATAGCCATTTTGATGATATTGGTTGAGCAAGGTATTTATTTCCATTTTAAAATATTTCCTTCTATAACGTCTTTCAGAGTGCTGTAGTTTTCAGAATAGAGGTGTTTTACCTCCTTTGTTAGATTGATTCCTAGATATTTTATTATTTTGGGTGCTATTGTGAAAGGGACTGACTTCCCAATTTCTACCTCAGTGGGTCTACTGTTTGTATATATAAAAGGTCTTGATTTTTGAACATTGACCTTTATACAGCTATGCTATGAAATTGGCAATAGGTTAAGCAGTTTTTTAACTGATTTTTTAGAATTCTCTAGATGGAGTATCTTGTCATCAGCAAATAGTGACAATTTAAATTCTTCTTCTCTTATCTTTATTCCTTTTATTTCTTTATCTTGCCTAATTTTGTGGCTAATATTTCCAGAACTATAGTGAATAGAAGTGGTGAGAGAGGACATCCTTGTCTTGTTTCTGACTTAGTGTAAAAGGTTTTAATATTTATTCACCAACAGAGTGAAAAAGCAACCAACAATGTTGGAAAGAATCTTTACCAGCTGTTCCTCAGACAAAGGGCTACTATCTAGAATATAGAAAGAACTTAAAAAAAAATCATCCCTCCCAAATTTAAAGACTAAATTCTAAAATGGGCATCTGAAATGCATAGACACTTTTCAGAGGAAGAAGTAAGAGCAGCTAAGAGGTTTATGAAGAAATGCTCAACATCACTGGTCATTTGAGAGGTGCAGATGAAAACAACACTGAGATTTCATCTCACTCTACAAAGAATGGCTGCTCTTTCAGAATTAGCCAGCAACAAATGTTGGTGAGGCTGCAGAGAAGGAACCCTTCTCCAGTGTTGGTGGAAGTGTAGACTCATACAACCACTGTGGAAATCAGTGTGGAGATTCCCCACAAAACTAAGATTAGAGATCTCATTTGACCCTGCTATTCCTCTGGTAGGTATATATAGAAAAGAATTAAAAGATTCATATCACAGCGACATATATGCACCCATGTTTATAGTAGCTCAATTTGTGATTGCTAAGTCTTCGAAACAACCCAAATTTCCATCAACAGGAGACTGGATAAAGAAGAAGTGGTACTTTTATAGAATGGAGTATTACTCTGCTGTTAAAAATGATAAAATTGAGTCATTCATACTCAAAAATGGATGTACCTTGAGGATATCCTCATAAGTGAAATAAATAGTTCACAGATATGTAAATATCATATCTTTCCCTGGTATGAGAAAATGAAGTTGTAAATGAGTTGGAGTATGAATAGTTGATATTGTGAATCATTAATATTTTTGATGCAGAAAATCTTATTTTTAAACTTGTCTGGAAATGCATATGTCCTATAATTATTCGAATGGTTTTTTACAAGTGAGAATGTAATGAGACAGGTTATCTATCTGACATTAAAATTGGTTACATAGCAATAATAATCAAGGCAGTGAATTGTTTCTGTAGAAATAGGCACAAGTACAAAAATAACAAAATAGAAAGCTCCCACTGTGACCCACATAAATATACCTAATTGATATTTTACAGGGATGAAAAAACAATTCAGCATTGAAGGTTACCCTTCAACAACTAATGTCTAACTTAAATCTAAACTTTGTATCTTTTGTAAAACTTCATATGTACCACTGACTTAAATACACAATGTAGAAATATATGAATTTTAGATAAAATTAGAAAAGCTTTGCAACCCAGGGGTCCATAAATAGTTCCTAGCATTTACAATAAATACACAATCCATAACAGGAAATACTCTAAATTGAACTACAACCAAGTTGTTATGTTTTGTCTTATTAAAACCCTGTGAAAGGAATGAAAGGTGAGGCATATATTAAGAAACTGATATTTTCACAACACACATGTGACAAAGAATTTGTGTGTAGAATACATAGAGAACTCTCAAAACTTAGTTTAAAAACATACAACAACAAAACACTCCTGACAAATCAATGAGAAAATGGCCACAGAAAATGAGCAGATATTTCACTTCAGAACATCTACAGATGGAAAATAAATTCATAAAAATATAATCAGCATCACTAGCCATTAAGGAAATACATGTTAGGGCAAATGCAACATTACCTGAGTATAAATAAGCAGAGATTTTAAAAAACATGACAATTTAAATGATTTATTTAGATGTGGAAAATATGGTTGAATTATCGATTTCACAAGAAAAAAACATAGGGCAACCACTCTCACAAAACTCAAGAAATAATGAGCATCTCATGTATGCTCCTCCACTTGTACTGCTAAGCACTGTTTCCTTACAAGGCAATTTTACATTCACACAACTTATATAAAAGTAATTATGGCAGTTTTAATTATAACAGCTGCAAACTGGAAATTTTAAGAGGTGAATGGTTAAAAATATCTGTAATATTTGTCACAGAACATTACTCTGCATTACTGAGAGTGTCAAAATGAATAACTTAGAACTGAGTCAGAAAATTATGATATTATAAAGAATCAACTTCAAAGGCCTCTGTACTAGATAATCTTATTTCTACAGAATTCCAGAGATTACAGAATTACAGAAACAACTCTAAACACCTAGTTGCCATGCTTTGGGAGTGTCAGTGGAGCGTGGCAGCACTGGCTGGAAGACACCAACTGTATATATGACAGTCACTGGAATGTTAACACACGCTAAAGGAACACAGGTCTCATCACAGGCACATCAGTGCACAAAAGTGGTTGTGTGCATATGAACTTACATATTCAATTACGGTACAAACAATTAGTAGAGCTGGACAAAGTAAAAGGATTTCTGTAAATGCTAACATCCTTGTGTGACTTATAATATATTTAAGGAAGATGTTCCTACTTTGGTATAATTGGGAAAGAGTTACAGTGATAACTAATACTACATATGAATCTACAGTTATGAAAAGATTTTTTAAAAGATCATAAATATACATGTAACAAAATAGTTAAGTAATTCACTTTAATTAGGGGTCATAAGACAATACAGAAAAGAATTGTTTCAAAATATTATGGAATCTATGTTTTGGAATGTAATATATTTCCTTAAATTCATGGGCACATATACAAATGTCTTTGTTTGCATCATTACAGACCTGATTGTTAAAAAACACTGTTGTATAAAAGAATTTTTCTGTGCAGGGAAATGAATATTCCTTGCATAATTCAATCTCATTTGCAGAAAATGCTACAGGTGCTCTCTTTGAATCACAGTGTTCAACACACAATATCTATATTAGTGCCTGACGTCCTGATTTCAAAGCACTCAAAATAGAATGCTCAAAAATTAAGCTTTCATTTAAATTCTTAAAGTTTACCAATTTGCACCTGCAGGAAACATCTTTCTTTTTAAGACATCCCATTCATTTTGAGGTAGTCATTCATCATACATGGGCGAGTGGTCCTCTCATCTGCCTTTTTCTTTACACTGATGGATGGTCTGAGAAGATTCTGATGAACTGTAATGATAGTCATAGAAACTCCTTTCTAACCAGTGTTAAACTTTGGTCACTGAAGTTAACAGCTACAGTCTGGAAACTGATAACTAGAGGTGTTAAAATATTTTGTCATTTCAGTATTAATTTACAATATGCAAATTGCAAAATGTTTTTCTATTGATTGAGAAGTATGGTTCTCTGAAGATTTTTTAGTAGGCAAGTAATCATAAGGTTGCACTTTATTGTGTAGCATATGACAATCGCATGATAGCTCTCGTCTTCATGGTAAATTATTAGCATTAGAGTATTTGTAAGTAAATTTCATACCATAAGTCATATAAATCTGAATCTGGCTACTGTAATATGCAAGAAGAGCCTTGTCTCCTTTAAATTCTCTTAACTATTGTTTTTAACACTAAATTCAATTGACTATTTAGTCTGAACTTTTTACAAGACAGACATTGAGCTATGCATACAAATAGTAAAAGTAGAAAAGTGTAGTTCTGTTTCTCAAGATATTTAAAAACTATCCAGGAAAAAACTCTGCATAAATATTTAAATTTGATTATAACAACATTAAGTAGATTAGGAGAGAAAAAGGGATTGAAGGGAGGAGAGGTGAAGGGGAAAAGCAAGAATCAGGAGATACGATGTACAGGTACAAATTACCTATAATGAATAGTATCATCATGTATATCTGAGATGTACCACTCAAAAAATTTAAAATGATGCAACAACAAGGAGACTTCTTGCTTCATAATGATCATTATTTAGTCTTGGTTACATGCTGGTTCTCAAGTTCATAGTTTGTACATATTGTCATATAGAATTACTGTTGCTGTAAAAGACAATCCACTGATAATTTATATTATGTCTGTAGAATTCTGTTATAAAAAAGAAGAGCAGCAATACTTAAAATTCTTGGCTTAACAATTTATTTGCTTAAATGAATTCTGGTATAATATGTAGTGAAAATGAATTGCAAGGCCAGAGAGAGAGAAAGAGAAGCTCTGTGTTCAAAATGTTAATTATTAATCTCTGTGAATCCAAATATGGAAATTACATTTTTTGGACCTCATATTCAGTGTATTTGCATGCTGGAAAAATTATTTAGTTGGAAATAACTTAATCTTTCATTTCTTCTTGTAGGCTTACATTTAAATTTGTAGGAATGCATACTTCTAGACTGTTTCTGTCTGCCAGGTATAAAGGTAATAAAGAAGTAGAAATTATGGAGTCAGTATTGTGTTTTATTATTAAAACTTATTATATTGTTTACTTCTCTCTCCTGTTCAATTATTCAGTCTTGTTTGTTCCTCATTATAGTCCAAAATTTTGAGTTTCCTTATTCTTCATGACAAACTGAGGTGCTGTTACATAGGATAACATACGATACAACCCTGTGTTACTCCTGAGCAGACATTTTGAAGACATTTTGTACCTTTTAACAAGCAACACACCTGGGGATTAGAACAAAGTTCTGATTGATGCTCATATCTTCTTGGTGTGCAACAGCTTTCTGGTTACATGAAAGACAGATGTAAGCTTTGGAAGTTGAGCATTGTAAAATACAGCCAATCAGCACTTTCTGAGGCTCTTCGATCATTGGCAATTGAATGCTTTGAGAACCAGATTCAGACACTTATTATAATTTTATACAGGTGGTTTGTATTCCTTGTGAACACAGAGGTAAGTAGAGGATGGAACTGGGGACAGAATGACTTATGCAGGGACAGAAACCATTGGATGTTTCTAATACATAAAACTAATACATAAAAATCAGTTTAGTAAGACAAATGTAAATTGGTACATATATGCTTTTTCTTTTTCTTTTTTTTTTAAGGCTGATATGATTTTTATAAACTTCATTAGCTCTTCATTAACTCTCTTCTTCTGACACAGAGTCACATTGTGAATGCACCATGAGCTTCTGGGTCTTTGGACAATGACTGCTATTGGATCCTTTGGTTCTTCAGTGCCAGACCAATGTTTTGGGTTCTTCTGTCTTTGATTTGGCAGAAGGAATATCTGGACTGTTTTGAATTTGAAGCTGTCAGCTTACCTAATAAACCCCTCCAGGATCATATGTAATATATTAGTTTTGCTTCTCTAGAAGTACAGATTCAACATAAACTACATTGATTGTGTGGAGCTGAGTGAAAATTGTTCAACTAAATTGGATCAGCAGAGTTCTAGATGCGGTAGAATGGATTTACTGAAAACAGAATACTCACTCTGGCAATGAGTCAAAACAACCAATATGCTTGTAGCCTGCATAGAATAGTAAAAAAAATGAAGGAAGACTCCTGTTTCTTTAGAGAGATTCATCTTGACCTTGACCTTCACCTTGGATGTTACTGTCTGACTCCCAGCACAGACTCTCCAGGTTTCCATTATATCTTCCTGATATGTACTCTCAGGGAAGACACCCGGCTTTTGAACTTTACCTGGATTCTTCAGATCTGCAGCACACAGGCTGCCCTTTGGCCACTTCCCGCTGACTCTGTGGCATCTGTTGTAAACCTATGCACTCTCTAAATCCTTAAATATTTATATATATGACACTAACTCTGTCTTTCTCATGAGCGCTGACTGATAGAGAAGCTTGTTGATTCATTTCTGTACTATAGCTCCTCAGACATACACGGAGAAGATAAAATAATATACGAAAGCAAGATAACTACAGGTTTTTCTCAGGATTAAAATTTGGTTGAGCTATAGAATTTAATACCTTATTTTAATAGCACTGTTTCCCCCTATCCCCCGTCCCTCTGAGTGCACTAGGAAGCTTATGTTAAAAATATAAATCTTGCATATACTAACGTCAGCTATCTATGAGTAACTGTTTCAGCCCTCAGACTGAAAAATTTTATATGGACATACATTTCTGACTGGCTAAACAATAAGAGGCATAGTTTTCCATGGATTTGGAGTCAACATTTACCACGTATGCTCCCAGGCATCTATTGATCCCCCAGACCTCGGAAGAGGCCTATAGGAAGCAGGAACTGATGGATTAGGCTCATCTGAAATCACTGGTGGCTGTAAAGATGCTGCTCTAAGAATCAGGCTGTTAGCCCCAGTATGCTGGAGAAGCTCCTGTTCAGTAATTACTTCTGCCTTCCCACTTCCCTCCCAATAGTCTCAATGGAATTATTTTTTTTGCTTGGAAAGAAAATAACAAAGCTGAAAAGTCATGTCTAGTTAAAGAAGCACTACAGTAGCTTAGTATACACTATATCTACTGAAATTTTAATTTAAGGATAGATTCATTTAATGCTTCCTAATAAAAATTTTACTTGAATATTTCAAATAGATACTTGCTCATATTAAATCAACTGGAAATAGACATATGGATATCAACAATTCTAAAGGACATATGGGAAATTGAAAAGTAGTATTTATAACATAATCTTATGAAAAATATTAATACAATACAATTTTAACTATTTTATTCAAGCAAAAGAACATTGAAAATAGAATTAATGTATCACATTAACTATAAATTTAGTACTAAAGTCTCTAGATTAAACCATTCTTGACAATTCTTTACTAATCTCTTTTTAGAGTCTGCTTGATGTTTACAAAGAATTTACAATAGTCCAACGGGAAAATTTTAAAAATTGTTACAATATGTTTAATTCATTTTTATTCTTAATGTGAACAGAACGCCAAGATTTTAAACCAAGCGTTGTATTGCCCTTGCCTATTCTTCAGAAGAGGAAAGAGTTTTTCTTAATAGCTGAATCATAAAGACAGTTTAAAAGAACAGTTTTTCAGGAATATAAATTTTGAATATTTTTAACTATTTTCAACTTTTAAAGTGGAAATCTACTGTTTAGCTATTAAAGTAATAATTATTGACTGTCTTATGTTATTATATTACTAATATCTTATTAATTTTTTACTTTTCATATTAATCATCACAGTGCCAATTTTATGTTAAAAGACAATTTTGACAGAAAATATTTTTCTTTATGTTAACAGTAATGTGGTCTTACAGATATGGAAGTATTATTCTTATGCTATTTTTAAATTCTTACTGTATTTGCTATTCTGAAAATTATATTTCATGCTGTCAAATTTCTCAGTAAAGTGGTGAATGCATTCTAGGAATCATAGCTAGAAGATAATTGGAGAAGCACTGTCACAAAATTACCCGAAGATCCACTGGAAACCTTTATACAGCTGAAGGTTCAGAAGAGCGGTTTGGATGGTGATGGTGTCTGTCAAGAATATGGGTTAATGATTAAGGATCTTTGGTAGTTCAAGAGTATATTATTACTGTCATGTGCCGATGTTGGAAGCATAGATAGACAATATTAAAAGAAAGCTTACTTTTACATATCTTTTCTTATAGGAGCCTTCAAATATTCTATAAAATAGCAGTTTTCTTTTATGAAATTTATAAGCCATAAATAGATGAAAGATAGCTTTCACTGACTGATGAAGAGGCTCGTTTAAATCTCCAAAATTTATTTTAATAAGATTCTTTGATGGATAGTTTTTCTATGTCTTAGACTGGAATTTTATATTTATTGCAGAGGACTCATTAGCATTGTCTCTATTATTTTCTTGCATGTAACATGTGAAATAGAAGGTAACACGTTTTACTGTTGTAATGTTGTGCTGTTATTTTCATTCACTGGGATGTTCTCCATTCTCTCCACCCACTAAGTCTTTCCTGAATTGCTTCCTACTCGGATTTTATGAATTGTGGAATTGCTATTAATTAACAAGCTGGCTGATCCACTGATTTCAATATGCAGTAGATGTCATAGTTTTATAGTTGTAATGCAAATATATGCCATGCCGGATAAAGGTTTTTATTTTAGATAAGGATATTAAGACCCTTAGTGAAATGATGTGGCCA
Source organism: Petromus typicus (assembly GCA_004026965.1). NCBI lineage: Eukaryota > Metazoa > Chordata > Mammalia > Rodentia > Petromuridae > Petromus > Petromus typicus. The sequence continues at coordinate 3,044 of PVIR01042860.1, read as the reverse complement.
AATACATAGAGTGAAACATAGTTTATTAAAGGATATTGAATAAATTCTTCTGAACTTAAAGGTAAAAGGAGCTTTATTAAGATGGTAATGCAAAAGATGAAGACGTATACACATGACTAAAGACATTAGATTTCATTTAAAGGTTAAAGGTACCAATATATTATGTGTCATACAGTAAAATATAACACTAGTAAAAGTTTCTCCATTTATTTCTTCAAAAGCATAATCTATTTTACTAAGTGAAAGTTGGAGAGTTAGATAAGTCTAATGTAATATGTACACTGTTTTAAGCTTGTGCAAATGTCTTTATTTCCCTAAGACTTAGGAGGTACTTGCATTCTATTATTCTTTTTGCTCTGAGGTATCATAACATTCTAGAATATACCATGAGTTATTTAAAATATATATGCCATTTAGACAAGAGACCCAATGCAATAGAACAGCAAATAATTTTATAGAATTTATGCAGTTTTAGAATTTGAAATAAATATTCTCCTGTGTTATATTTTATGTTTTACTTTATCTGCACCTGGAATATTAGATGTACATTTTGTGTAGTTAATCAGAACACATTAATTCTTTTACTAAAATTAATAAAATATCTTAAATTCATATTGAAATAAGGAAAAGAACAGTCAAGTAATTTTAAAACATATGAGCAAAGTAAGAAAGCTAATGCTACCATATTTCAAGATGTTTTCATGAGGGAATAGTAGCCATGGCAGTGTGCAATTTTCATAAACATCAACAAGCAGGTCACTAGAACAAAGTAGAACAATAGTTTACAAGTATCCTTCTACATGAACAGACAGATTACTTCCTATACAAATTTAAAATGCTAATTCAGTAGCTAAAATAGCTAAAATGCATATATAAAAGTAAATAAATGAATGTATATCTATGTTTTATATATGTACACAAAATTTACTGATAAGAGAAAGAATTTTGTAATTCTGGAATATGCAAATGATACTAAACATAAGCTATGTAAGAGAAGAAATTAATAAACCAGGCAACTTCTTCTCTTTGAAAAAACACTGTATAAAGAATCAATAGACAAATTACAGACTGGAAGTTTATATTTACATATTGCATTTTTAAAATAAAGGATAGAGGTCTCAGTGTTATCCACTTTAATATGAGTTAGCAAAAAATTAAATAAATATTTTACCAAAAAATTTATAAATTCAGTAAACATAAGAAAATAAACATAATTAACATCAGGGAAATAAAAATTGAAAGCACAGTGACCACTGCACTATTAAATGGTCAAAATTGGAGAGACTAACAATTCTACATATTACCAAGGTTAAGAAGAAACTAGAATTCTCAAAGACTGATGGTAGAGAGATAAAGCAGTAGTCATCTTCCTCAGGATCTTGCCATTCCTCTGGGAAGTATATATCTAAGATAAGTGGCAGTGTATGTCCAGATTGAGACTCACACATAAATGAGCCTAACAACCTTACTTGCAATAGCAAGGTAAAAGAAACCACCCAATTTTTACTCAATAGATTAATATATAAACAACCTGTAGTATATACAATTGAATTTTACTCCTTGTACAAAAGAACTGGTGATCCATATCACATGGATAAATTCTAAAAGAATTGTGCTCAGTGAAGCAGAGTCAAATGTACTCCTCTTTATGTAAATTAATAGAAATATAAAATGCAAATGAATCTATTAAGGCATTTTAGAAAGTTGATCTATGGTTTGTCTTGGAGCAGAGTAAGCGAGCTGGTTATTGAAGGGAGAGAAGAGATTATGAAGGCACATTTGGAGGCTTTAAGGAATGAATATTGCTGTGTGCCACTATTGCAATGTTTTGGGGGCATACACATATTTGAAAACCTAGAAAAGGAAATATATTATAATTTGTGCAATTATACCATTAAAGCTACTTAAATATTGTATGTAAAATATTATTTTACAAATAGTCCCTACAATAAAATTCATTACAATATTATTAGTAAAAATGCATGCAAATAAAATAGCATTATTCAAAAATGAATATACATATCAATATGTAGGAACCATCAGTGCAAAATGAATAGAAGAAATGTTTCTTAGAAGACAATGCAAATACAATGCAAAATGGAGACAGAATGAGAAGAAACTTAAGGAGCACTTTTGTTTTTAATTAGCATTATGTTTTCTTGTGAGTTTAAAAGAAGTAAAACCATTTCATGAACTTATTGTCTTTTCATGATTTGCTTGGAGAATATTGCAACTGCAGCCCGCATAAGGTCAAATGGTCCTGCTGACAGTGTCTAGCATTCAAGCTATTTTCACTGCATATTGGAAAACAGAGCTTATGTTTTGCAGTGTGGGTAGCATGTAGTGTTTAAGTGGAGGAAAGAGAAACAACTGGGATGTCATAAAATGAGAGAAATTACTACAAGAAGTTGAACATTACCATTTTTCATTATCCTAAGTCCGAATAACTTTCAAACATCCACAATATCTGTGCTTTTCTGGATACTGACATTTTAATACTTTAGGTGTACTATAACCTCATGGTGACAGTCACATTGGTCTTAAAAAGTATAATACTGTGCAGCATACTGCAAAATAAACTAAGGCTGGTTTGTACACTTCTTTTTCCACCAGGGAACATTTTATTCTAGTTATGGCAAGAAAACATTGAAGATGATAACGTTTTATAGGCTATTTAAAAATATCATATGGTAGTATATTATTTCTCCATCTAGAATATTCTTTTTGAAGCTTTTGTTTTTGGATTCCTGGGCCTTGGAACCCTGGGTTTGTTGCCTGATCGCATCTTGCACACCGTCTAGAACTCATCATAAGCATGATTTTTCTAAGAATGACCCTAAATATTAAACTGGTTTTAGTGCATTTATTTTTAAAATATGGTAGGTTACATTTATCATTTTGAGGGAAATTACTAGATTTAGTTTCTGGCATCCTTTCTGCCTCCTCTTTGGGGCCTTTTAGGGCCAGTCACAAGTAGTCTCTTTTACATCAGGTACATGAATAGAAATTACTCATATCCAACACATATTGATGATGGGTATGAG
>PVIR01042859.1:0-12042 GCA_004026965.1 Petromus typicus | reverse complement strand
CACTAGGCAAGTGCTAGACCGCTGAGCTCCATTGCGTCCTCCCTACCCAATTTTAAGTGTATGATTCAGGTGTGTCATGTACATTTGCTTTGACTTTTTAAAATTTTTTTTGAGTTTAATTTTTATGAGTCCATCTTTGCTATCCGCCGCAGTCCCATTCCTCGCAGGAGTGGGCGTGGGTGTGGGACACAGCTTCACTGTCTTCACCCTGCCCCTCATCCCTTAGGGTCTTCCTCCTATGGAAGACCTCTCCCCCCTTCCTGTGAAGCCTTGAATTCTGCTCTTAGTTTATCCGTGGCTACTATTTTCTTTTTTTGAGACAGGGTCTTGCTTTGCAGTTCAGGCTGCCTCTGAACTCATTATGTAGCCCAGGCCAGTCTTGAACTCACAGCAGTCCTCCTGACTCTGCCTCTGCCTCTCAAGTGCTTGGATTACAGGCTTGAGGCACCAGGCCCAGCATTGTGGTATGTGGTTACCAGGGATCGAACTCAGGACCTTGCGCTTCCAGGTAGCCACCCTATCTGCAGGTATTTTCACTAGCGGGTAGGATGGGAAGGCAGCAACTGAGGTGCACAGACGAGGCAAAAAGACCAAGCTGGGAGCGGGGGAGGAACGTCAGGAGGCTGTGGTCTGAGGGCAGAGACGCCATCGAAGCATCACATACAGGCCAGAGAGCATGGGGGCCATGCGGGGCAGGGCGCGGAGCCCTTCTCCTCCTCGCAGGTGGGGCGGCCCAGGGATTCTTCCGGAAGCACGGAGCCCGTGAGAAGAGGAGGCTTGGAATCCCCGCAGGTCTGGGGTCCTTCCTGCCAGCCAGCGCCGCCGCCCGCAGCCTCCCCTGCCTGAGGTGAAGAGTTGGGTCACAGAGTACCGGGGGTTGAACTCAGGAACTGAAATCACCCCGCACAGAGTACGGCTTATTTTTGTGGGGCCGCAGTGACATCAGAAACAGGACTTTGGGGTAAGCCTTGCATCTAAAAGAAGCTAATGCTGGGGTAGGGGTGCACATCTGTAAGCCGGCTACTCAGAGGCTGAGTCAGGAGGATGGCAAGCGTGAGCCCACCCGGGGCAACTTAATGAGACCCTGTCTCGCCGTAGAGGGACAAGCCACTGGAGGCAGAGTGCTTGCCCAGCACCAGCAAGTCCGGTTCCTTCCCCAGGACACGGTGGCCCGGGGAGGGAGCCCGCTATTGGAGTCCAGGGCGCAGAGGCCAATCTCTTCTACCCAGTAATTCCCAGGATTATCCTGAGCTGGATGCCAGTGCTCTCTCTCCACCACGTGCATCGGGGGGTGTTCAGTGTGGGAGGGAGGAAACCCGGAAAGCTTGGTAAGCAGGGCAGGGGGGGCACAGCTGCAATCCCAGCACCCAGGCTGAGGCGGGAGGGTGCCTGGGAGTCCCAGGCCAGCCTGAACCACGTGGTGAGACCTTGTCCCAGGAGAGAGAGAGAATGAGAAAATGTGTGGGAGAAACTGGGAGTCCAAAGCCATTTCTCTCATGACACCACGGAAGGGAAATCCTCAGAAATATGTGGCCTGGTTTTCCAGAAGCAAAGCCCAGCACTCGAGCTACTGTTTTCCCCAACCGCAGAAAACCTTTGTGGTCACACAATCATGAACTACAACCCAGGTCACTGAAAGTCAAAACAAGCCAGGAGAGAGCCTCCTTATCCTGACCGGAGAAACCCAGAAAGTCTCCAGAGCGGCCTGGAGGAGGCGAAGCAAACCTCCAGCCCCAGAGATCAGAACTGACAGTGATGAGGGACACTGAGAGGGAAGCCGGGCCCAGGGACCTCGCGGGGCGCCTCCGGGACAGCATCCAGCGCAGCCCTCAGGGAGGCCGAGCAGGGATCTCCAGCTCGCGGCCCTGTGAGGCCAGGCCCTGCTCGCCCGAGGACCTCAGCTCCAGGCTGGCGCACAGGGCGCAGTGAGGCCCGCCCTGTTAGCAGAAGGAACGCAGAGGCTTCGCATGGCTGCCTGGGATGTGACGCTGGCTCTCCTGCGGCCCGTGTTTATCAAACTGAGGCAAGAAGTGACTTGGGGCGCAATGATGACAGTGGGGCTGGTGGTGGCTGCTCCTGTGATCCCAGCACTCCAGGAGGCTGAGGCAGGACGGGCACTTGTTCAGATCTAGCCTGAGCAATTTAGCGACTTAGTGAGACTCTGTGTGGAAATGAAAAATTTAAAAAAGGGCTGGAGTTGCAGCTCAGTGCAAAGGCTGTGGGTTCAATTCAAACACAGAAGTAAGCGGACAGACAGACAGATGGATGTAGGCAACTGCAGATGGACACTTGTCTCCAGGGCAGATGAAGACATCCCAAGAGCAGTCAGAAAGTGGGACGTTGAAACGAAGTCCTCCTGCCTCAGCCTCCCAAAGTCCTGGGGTTACTGATGTGCGCCATGATTCCCAGCTCCACATGTATGTTTGACCAGCGTCCCTGTATGTACACACACACCTATCAATGCCAACTTGTGCTGAATTCCCACAAAAGTGGCTCCCGAATCCCTGGTTCTGCAGCCATCTGCACCTCCAGACTCCTGGGCTCAGAGCTGGCTACTCCTGAACACATGATCAACACCCATCGTCCAGACCCACGCAGCCCTGCCTGGGGCACGAGGTGGACCTGGGCTTTTCTACCTTGCCACGGACCCAGGAAGGTACTCGCCCGCCCTGGGAGCTGTGTGAAGCAGGACTTTGCCCCAAAGGTGAGCTGACAGAAACAGCCTCCAGCCCCTCCCGGGACACCTGCTCCCCTCACTCCTGGAGCCCTGCCCAGGAGTGTGACCACGCTGACGTCCACCTGCGGCTCAGCGCGGCGCCTCCCAGGCCGCTGCAGTGGGCGCACTCCCGACGCTACCCTGCCAAGCCGTCTCCATTTCTTCCTGAACACTCAGCGACAATCACCCTCTTGTTCCCTTGTACCATCTGTCCCCATTTCTCCCTGCCAGGCCCTGGTAGGCCAGGTGACCTTGTGATCTGCAGTCCAGCTGCTCTTTGCAAAGGCTCCACTGGAGGCTGGGGGCGTGGCCTGCAGCACAGGCCGAGCTTCACATGCCCGAGGTCCGCCCCAGCTCCACAGGACAGTGTCTCCTCCCAGGCGCTCACACCAGGCAGCCTGCGGCTCCCCAGACGAACTCTGAAGCAGCTTTGGTGGCACAGGAGGAGCACAGCAAGTTCGAGGCCAGCCTGGGCTACACAGCGAGATCCTGTCTCCCAACAAATTAAAGCCAAGAACTCATAAACTGAATCTCAGCATAAAGGACAAAGCACTTGTGTCCTCAGGGGCTGGGTGACGTGTCCTCAAGGGCTGGGTGACGTGCGTGGGTAATACCAGCTGGGCGATACCTAGCACCAGAACTCCTACATGGCTGTCTCCCTGCCTGTGAGCTCCGACAGGGGCCTACGTGACACGAAGCAGGGGTGTGCTGCTCCCGTACACATCCTCCTCCACACTGTCACAGCAAAGCCCGGCTGGGCCTCGAGCCGCTGTGGCTGGGCTCCTCATCCTCGTCAGACCTGCTAACCCCAGGAGGGCAGCTCGGCCCTCTCCCCTCGAGTCCCATGTGTCATACATACATGGCCAGCTCGGCGCCCACCAGTGTCCCGAACACAGGCCATTCCTACGTCTCAAATCTGCACTTCCGACGACACATTCCACTCCAAAGGAAGCACTTCTAAAACACGTGTGTGAGTGCATTCGTGTTACTGGGGCTGAACCCACAACCTTTACACTGAGCTACATTCACAGCTCACGGCCCTTTTCTTTCTCCCCCCCCCCCGGTACCAGGGATTGAACTCAGGACCTTGCACTTGCCAAGCAGGTACAATGCCACTGAGCTAAATCCCCAGTCCCACAGCCCCTTATTTTTTTAAATTCTATATTTTAAAGTCTGTCTCGACAGTTGCCCAGGCTGGGCTTGAACTTGTGATTTTCCTTCATCAGCCTTCCACAGTGCTGGGATTACAGGTGCCTGCCACTGCACCAGGACTTCCTTTTTAAAAAGTAAATAATGTCGCAAATAATGCTGATTTGCCCTGTGACATTTTAAGACCAAGTCAAGTTACATTACCCATGTCAAAAAACAAAAACAGGAACCCACATTCCATCCCACTTCAGCCTCCTGGACGTCTCGGTCCCCAGCTGAGCGCCCAACAGCTCGCTTTCCACCAGCTGCCTTCTCCGCCAGGGGAGGAAGGAACAGAGAAAGTTCAGGCGCAAATCCCGGTGGGAGAGAAGCCCCTTGGGAGGGAAGCCCTCGTAAAGTGTGCAAGGAGGGCTCCTTCCGGAACTCATCCTCTGAGCCCCCCGAGGCAGTGTTCAGCAGACAAAAGCCAAAGCTTCACACGTTTCTGCAAGACCTCATCCCGGGCGGCTGCCTTCCGATTCCTGTAGAACTTGCCAGAGGAAGAGAGATGTTTCCAGCTGATTTACAGTGAGAGGGATACGAACCCCTAACAGGCCGTTGTACCTCACTGTGAGCCAGGTACTGATGTAAGTGTTCTCTGTGGCTTGAGTCACTTAATGAACCCAATTAAGGTTCACGAAGGAGGGGCACAAGAAGGAATGCTTTCAGACAGCAGCGTGACCTCATCCCTGAAGCGGGTTAACACCCACCGGACAGTTACGGTGAGGAACGAATGGGCGGGTGCACACCTGTAATCCCATGACTGAGGCAGGAGAGCACTGAGTTCCAGGCCGGCCTGGAACAGTACACACTGAGATCCTTTCTTTAAAAACAAAAACAAAAAAATTGAATGAAATAATGGAAGTAAAGCGCCTTGGTCCAATGTTTTCCATTGTGATTTCAGGGAGACAGAAAACTGAGAATCTATTTGAAAAACATGAACTGTACTAATGAAAAAAGTGACGCAGGAAATGGAAAATTTTGAGATTCTTTCCATCTGCCCTTGAGAAGGTCCATCCTGGCGGAGGTGAACTTGGGTGGTGTTTGATCCGGGGGTCGGTAGCTAGACTGCTGGGCCTGGTCACTACCATATCAAAGGAGTCACAAGAACCAAAAATCCTGCCTACACTTCAAAGGCCTCCTGTCCTCTGCAGAAGCTGTTACTGCGTCCCTTCCAAGGAGCGTAAACAATACAGCCCAAGGGAGGCACAGCAGCGACAGCCACTTCACAGTGTCTTCCGTGCTGGGCCGCGGGACCTGCGGGCCCCACGCTCCACTCAAGAAAGCAAGCTTTCCGTCCGGAGACGGCCGGCTCTGCTGGCCCCGCAGTGACACCGGAGCATGAGGTGACCCGTGAGCAAGCGAGGACGGCCTGGCCCTCACCTCCTTCCTGCGCACCTTGGAGGCTTGCAGGCAACCTGGTCCTGGGCTTCCACCCTTTTATCTACACCTCACACCTCGGACGGCTTCTGTGTGAAAACCAAACCAGAGATGAATCACTTCTCTTCCTTTAGGCGGGAGGACAGTGTACGCAGAGCTAGAACGGAGCAGGTACTTTGGGCCCAGCGCGAGGACCCTGCCTGCTGCTGGCTGAGCTGGTAGTGTAGCCGCGTGCATCCACAGCTCGTCCCCACCGGTCGGTGGCCCCGTCTGAATGGGAGGGGGCGGGCAGACTTGAGACGCAGGCGTCCTGCCCACCCTCAATTGCGGGGGGAGCGCTCTGAGCAGCGGAGGACACCTCATGGTCTCCTCAACGCGGCCACACCGCTGTCCGGATCTGCGCTGTCACTGTCTCAAGGACTCGGGAGGCTCTGGCCCAGCCGCAGCCGCAGCCCGGGCCCCGAGTCCTCACCTCCCCGCCCCGGCGTGCCCCGCACCCCAGCAGGCCCCGCCGGGTGCCCTCGTCGCGCAGACGTGCCGCACGTGCGCCGCGCGGTGATTGGCAGCTCCCGCCCCGCCCCCTTCGAGGCCACGCCCTCGCGTGTGAGCCGGTTCGCGGTCGGCTGGGGAGAGTGCATCCCCGAGCAGCAGCGGCCCGGGAACAATGACAGCCGGCTGGAGACGCGGAAGGTGGGAGCTGCGCTGGAAACGCGTTCTCCGCTCCGTGGGGCTGTGGCCTGGGCCGCGGCGCGCTTCGACCCCGGCGTCCTCGGGGGCAGACCCGGGAGGGGCTCCGCACCCTGTGACCTGCGCTATGGGAGTTGGGAAGCGAGAAGCGGCCCGAGCAAGTGACAAAGGCGGCCTCCGGTCTGGGCACGCCCGGCCCACTGGTTTCCCGAGGGCGCGCCCTCAGCGGGGTGCGAGGACCAGGCGGGCTCAGGCGCCACCAAGGTCCACGGCCCCAGCGGTGCCGGCCGGTGTCTCTGTGCCTGGCTGTGAAGACCTAACCACCTCCAAGATGTCCGTGTGGACCTGGCCAGCTGCCCCCTTGCAGAGCCCAGGCCGCGTGCGAATCAAGGCACAAGCCCCACGCATGGTCGCGCCTCTGTACCCGAGGACTTGGGGCCTGTGTTTCAGCGAGGCCCGGCCTCTGGCTTGGCCAGGGCAGCCGAGGGGGAGCTGGCGCCTTCCTCTCCAGAAAACCGTCCAGTCTTACGGTTGCGCAGTGCTTCCGTGTTTCTACATTGCTTTCGCTTGTGTTTCATTTATCCAGCAACCTTTGTGACTCACGACACAGTTCTGAATGGCTGCAGTTCCCGGGGACAGGGAGGCTCTGCTGACCTAGCACACAAGACCCAGGCCCACGGCTCCGCGTCCCGAGTGCAAAGTCTTCGGCTCAGACAACGCGACCAGGCCTGGTTTATGGTCCTGGGGCCAAGGGCACATCCCGAGACCAAGGGGAAAGCCGAAGGACTGCCTTAACACCCCAGCGCCGCTTTTCCGCTCATCTCGGGGAAGCAGTCTAACCAGCTCAGGAAGGTCTCCACTGACCCTAGCCAGAAATCCCAGCCCGAGAGCGACGGCAGAATGCAGGCACGCTGAGGGCTCCGACTGTGACTTCCTCCTTCCCTGCACCTTCAGGCCACCTCAGCCCCGGGGTCCCCTCTCTTCTTTCCTATTGGCCGGCGAGCAGAGTTCCTGTCTCCTATCCCTCAGGATGAGTGGGTTCTGCCTACCTGAAATAGACTCGCTAAGGGTTCCGAGTTATTTGAAATACAGTCACGTCATTTAACCACAGGAAAACAGTCTAAAAACTGCATCATTTGGAGGTTTTGTTGTGTAAACATCAGAGTATAGTTACACAAACGGACACAGCTATGGTGGCACTAGACAGTATAATCTTTATAGCTCTTCATTTACCTGTTTTGATTTTGTGGGTGTTCTTTTTCTTTTTTAGACAGATGTCATTATGTAGGTCAGGCTGGTTTTGAACTCTGGATTCAAATGATCCTCCTGTCTCAGCCCCCTGGGTAGCTGGACTATAGGCACAGGCCCCTGAGCCTGGCTTACACAGTATAATCTTTCAAAAGTGCTTTCTATTAGTCCATGTTTGCAGTATTTAATGATCACATTCGCGGTGGGGAGTTGGCACATGTACACAACACATCTCAATTATTTTTTCATTCCCTTCTACCTCCTCCTTCTTCCCTTCTCTTGGTCCCTTTCCCGTCTGTATAAGACGTGCCACCGTTTCCTATAAACGTTTTTTCTTTAGGCAATATCATTTTATGTGGCCACTGTCACAGATATCATCCATCACTGACCCCCAAACCCTTCTGTGGCACATGACAAGTGAGGAGGTGGCCAGGTAGCTCAGGCCCTGCAGGTGACTGTCGGGAATGGCTGAGACTGCTCCTGGTGCGGTGGGAGGCTACTGTCCCTCGGATGTACCTTCTTCCTGAAAATTCAGAGCCACAGCTTCATTCATGATAGACCCAGATAGGAGCCAAATTCTTTGTCTAGGGAGAGCCTGTGTTGAGAAACCTACAGCCTTGCGGAACTGAGAATGGGTGTGAGCTTATTTTCTTTGCACTAAAATGAAACTAAGTGGTTAGTACTTGAAACAAATCAGTTGAGATCGATTGGGCGTGTTCAGGGTAGTAAAAAGGGAAAGAAAAATTTGATGTTTTAAAAAAAGGAAGCAGGGACAGGGATTTAGCTCAGTGGTTCCAGATCTGTCTCGAAAGTGCACCCAAGTTTTATCACCGGTAACCACATACAACAGTACCAGGTGTGGTGACTCACGTCCATGAGCAGTCAGTACCACACACCACAGTGCCGGGCGTGGTGGCTCACGCCTGTAATCCCAGTACTCGGGAGGCAGAGGCAGGAGGATTGCTGTGAGTTTGAGGCTTGCCTGGGCTACATAGTGAGCTCAGGGCCAGTCTGAACTACAAAAACGAGATCCTATCTCAGAAAAAAAAAAAAAACAGTTAAGGCTGGGGCTGGGGATGCAGTGCAATGGTGCCTCTGCCTCCCTTACAAGCACAAGGTTGTGAGTTTGATCCTTGGTTCCGAAAAACAGAACGGGGCTCTGGTCAGTTTAAGGACCGTGGTTTGCAGAGCCCCGCCTGCACCATGATGATGCTTGTGGAACCTGTTTTCCTTGGTAACTGGGCACAATGGCAGCTCTCTGAAAGCGGGCGCCACATTCACCTTCTCACCACTGTCTCCTGCTAACACAGGAGGGCTCAGGAAAGAACGAGAGGGTGAGTGTCTGCTTCACACAGGTCGGACCCAGAGGCCAGTTACACAGCTGCCCCCGGCTGATGGAGAGAGGCACAGACAGGGCTGCTGCTGGCCCACAATCATAGAGTCAACTCATGCTGGGCCGCTGCACCAGGGCTTCTGAGGGGGGAAGACTTCAGCCTGCACCTGCCCCTAGCAGGTGCCCTGGGCTGGGCCTTGCGGGCAGTGGCCCTGTGGTGGCCTTCTGAGACCGCACTGCATTTGTTTTCCCCATGCCCTGTGCCTACACCTTCTCTCTTTCCTCACCCGATTTCCCATTGCCTCTCTTCCCGTTCTCTTCGCTGCACTCACTGCCATTGGCATGGTGGGAACAGTCTCCTTCGTGTCCGGGGGACCCTGCGCCTTGCAGGGGTGCCGAAGGGAGGCTTGTGGTCGGAGAGGGGATTCTACCTGGGGAGCTGGCTACACCGAGGAGAAGGGCAGGCCAGGCTAGTCCAGGCAAGGGCCTCCTAGGTCTGACAGTGCATCGAGCACGTCACCGGGGCTCCTGTGTGAAAGGACTCAGGCTCCAAGCAGTGACAGCCATTTCATCCTGAGCCCTGTGGCTCCGGACACCCCGAGCACCTTCTCCAAGGCCTGAGCTAAGATGAGGGCTGCACCTAGAGGTGACATGGGAGTCACTAAACCAGTAAAAGCTCGCGGGAACTGGACACCAAGGTCTACTCCCCTTGTGGAGACCCTGCTGGTTGTCATAGACCTTTGATAGACTGTTTATTCATCATCATTGTGGACTATGTGTTTATTCACTTAACTGGATGTCACACCATGTGCTGTGAGGTAGTGACTATCCTGTTATACAGACAGGGAAACTGAGGCCCAGGGAAACAAACTTTTCAAGGTCTTCCAGCTAATAAGTGATCCAGGATTCAAATACAGATGCACTGATGCTAGCAGACATAACTTAGTACTTCTCCCTGAGCTGGGGTTGTTTTTGAGACAGGGTCTTGCTATGTAGTTCAGGCTGGCCTCAACTCAAGCGACCCTCCTGCCTCAGCCTCCTGAGTGCTGGGATTACAGCCACCATGCCAGATAGCCTGGGTCTAAAGCCACCCTAGAATGCTGCCAGGGTGGGGGAGGGGAGCATACCACTCACGTCCAGCTGTGGAGGAGTGCAGGCCCATGTGGCCAAAAGCTTTTGTTTTTTCAAGAGAAACCATGAGGATTCACACTAGGTAGATAAAAGAACTATGCCTAAATCACCCTGTGGCCACCGGGCTCCGACCCCTCCCTGCCCACCCAGTTCAACAGCACAGATCTCGTGGCTCAGATGTTGTTTATGGCTGTGGAGACTAAAGTTACTAGACTTGGTTCTGGGCAGAGGAGGAACCCTAACTCGTACACTAACCCTGCACACAATAGGGCAAGGCTACCAGGCAGGGTGTCCCCCTGTGTCTGAGGGTCTGTCCCTGATCTCTAGATCCCTGGTCATTTGTCTTGCGCTTCTCGAGAATGTCATCGCAGAATGCAGCCACATCTAAGCAGGAAGAAGTTGGTTGTGCACAGAGATAGGAGGCGGCACATTAACCAGAAGCCGAGGCCATACCTCAGAGTTGGGTGCTGAGAAACCTGGCAGGGCAAGGCGCCTGTGGGCCGCTGGGCAGGTTGTGCCCTGCACGTGGGGCGCGCAGGGAGAACGGCCGGCTCTCGCGGCTTCGCACAGAAGCACTGGTGGGACCCCGCTGGACCATAGGAGGGACCTTTTCCGATTCCCCTCCAGCCCTATAGATGGCAGAGAGGCCCTGAAACACACCTTCCTACACGTCTACTCCATTCTGTAGACTCTGCACTCGGGATCGAGAGTCCAGGTAGGACCCAGGGGCCCAACATGCCTGGTTTGGCTGTGGCTCCTGTGGCCATGCCTTCCTGGGGTCCCCGGGGACTGGCATACACGGGACAAAGGCGAGCAGCACAGAGCCTGCCACCCTCCTTACAGGATCCCAGGTGCCTGGGGGGTAGAGGAGGAGGGCAAGAAAACTGGGATCCGAGGTTCTGTTCCCTCACGCCGTGCCCAGGCCTGAGGCGTGCCAGCCAGGCAGGCCAGGGACAGCCTGTGTCGTGCCGGAGCAGCCGGAGCCCTGGATCCTGACCCAGGTTGGGTGGAGCCACTTTCGGTTCCCTGCAGGAACAAGGTTTCATTTGATCATCTCGGTCTCCCTGTGTACTGATCTGTGCCAAAGAAGGAAAGGCATTCGGGCCAGGTCACACAGCTAGTAGGTCACGGGGCTGGGCTTTGAATGCAGCCTGGGCTACCACAATTCAAGGACAGCATGAGCTACAGACACTCAGAAAAACTACAAAATTGAAAACTAACGATGTGAAGTCATCGTGAGGCCCATGATAATTCTGTCCTTGAGAGGGAGTCACTGTGACAGGGTGACCCACTGGGGGTCCCCCACACCTTTGGCCTCCAGGTCAGGTTCTGGGTGGTGGGCACCAAAAATGTTCCTTAGGCCTGGAGGATTCTAGGGCCTAGAAGACATCCCCCCTTCTCTGTATGGGGCAAAACCAACCCAGGACCCCCTCAGACAAGGCTGGGGCAACACGCTCCATGGTCCATCCGGAGTTCAAGGGGCTGTCCCTCCCTGGGGACAGGGTCTCCTTGGGGTTCTCAAATCTCAGTCTACATCTGTGATCCCAGCACTCGGGAGCTGAGGCAGGAGGATCAGCTTGAGCTCGAGACCAGCCTGGGTGTATGTGTAGCGTATGTTTGCATATGTGCACAGTTTGTGTGTGCACAGGTGCACGTGCGTGATGTGTTATGTGTATGCACAGGCTGTGTGCGTGTGCCGTGCTGTGTACATGTTCCCAGGGTGTGGAGGTCACAGGAAAACAGCTGTCTGCGCACCCCCACAGTGCCCCAGGGCTGCTGACAGGTAGGAAGGGAGGGGCAGCTCGGAGACGGCCGTGCTCACCCTGCTCCCCTCCCTGCAGCCCAGGCCTCGGCGGCGGCTGCCCCTCCGGAGACAGCCCCTATCAGCTGCCTCAGCCTCCAGCAGTTTTCCAGGGGGCTGGCCCAACCAGGGGACATCTGCTTCTGTTTATTCTTCTCTTATCTTAATGGGTCCCCCGTGGCTCCAGAATGCCTTGGGCTGTGCCCAGGTAATACCCAGAGGAAGAACAAGGTCCCCAGACCTGTGACCAACCAGTGATGAGGTCGGAAGAGAGAGGGGGAAAAAAGGGTCAAGGGCAAAAGACTCCTCCGAAGGCAAGCAGGAGACTGGCTGGTTGCTGGGGGCAACCTTAGCTGTTGGGAGAAACACACTGTAATTACTTTTAAATTGCGGGTCACACCTAGGCTAATAGGCACAACTAGAAATTCCTGTTGGAAGAAGGAAGTCTTTTCCCATTAGAGATAATGGTTATTCACCCTTGAACCTGAACCAGTTCCTGCAGCGGCCTGGAGAACTTGGCTCCAGGGGGGCCTCTGCTGGCCGCCGCCCTCGGTGCCA
>PVIR01042858.1:0-12121 GCA_004026965.1 Petromus typicus | reverse complement strand
TGCAGAGTGTGAGAAAAAAATTTTACCAGCTATTCCTCAGAAAAAGGACTGTTATCCAGAATATATAGAGAACTAAAAAAAAAAAAAAAAAAATTAGACCCTACAAATTTAAAGAGCTAGTCCAAGAATGGGCATCGGAAACGAACAGACACTTCTCAGATGAAGTAGAAACTGCAAATAAGGGCTGGGGATTTAGCTCAGTGGTCCCGATGCCCGTCATGCAAGCACAAGGACCCGGGTTTAATCCCTGGTTAACCATACACAATACTGGGTATGGAGATTCACCCCAGCAGCAATCAGTACCACATACCACTGTGCCGGGCATGGTGGCTCATGCCTGTAATCCCAGCACTCGGGAGGCAGAGGCAGGAGGATTGCTGTGATGTGAGTTGGAGACTAAGTTCAGGGCCAGCCTCAACTACAAAGGGAGACCCTGTCTCCAAAAAAAAAAAAAAAAAAAAGGAACTGCAAATAAATATATGGTACTTCGGTAAGATGGCTGAATATGTCTAGAGTTGTTACTGCATGTTCTAGTCTGTTCTACTGACTATATAAATAGATTTTGGGAAATGGGAAGAAAATGTGCAGTTGAAAAGGGGAACCAGGAAGGAGGACAAGAGGACAAAATGGGGACAAGAAAAAAAGTATAGACGGAAAAAATAGAAACAAAACTCTTATAAATAAGGAGAGGAAGAGGAGTTGAAGGAAGTAAGCAGAACAAGAAAAAAAACAAGATGCAAGATGTTTCATGTACAGGTACAAATTCCCTATAATGAATGTATGTTATCATTATGCATATCTAAAATGTACCAATAAAGGTTTTGCTTTAAAAAAAAGGGAAAAATAAATTTAAAAAAACATAAAAGTTTTCCTGTCAATTTGTCACCCTATGTGTATTAATTACTGCATTAACTTAAGCTTACAGAGTGCCTTTCTACAAATATATGTACATGTTCTTTCTTTTTTTAAGCAAAGGAAGCAAGCTACACACCACAGCTTGTTTTCGACTCTATAACACATCCAGGCAATTCTGCTTTGCAAATGTTTTGCATTTGGTCATTAGATATGTTAGGTAAATTTTTTTCGTAACTATTAGTTAAATTTATTTTAAATTTTAACAGAATGTGGGCTTTGAGTTGTAGTCAGAAAGGCAGATACTTCTAAGATGTTTTAAGACTACAAAGAATTTCAATCCTTGCTCAGCACAGTGGCTCATGTGGTTAATCCCAGCACTCTGGAAGGCTGAGGCAGGAGGATCATGAATTTGAGGCCAGCGTGGGTTATACAGTAAGTTCAAGGACAGCCTGTACCTGAGTAAGACCCTGTCTCAAAAAAGAAAAGGGAGTAGGGATGTAGCTCAGTGCGATGGTCCTGACTTTAATCCCAAAGACTGGAGGATAAGGCTTCACTCATTTTTTTCTTCCATTACTTTTTAATTTCATTTTTACATTAATTCTGATATTTTTGTACTGTGATCCTATTGCACAGTATAAGATACAGATACAGGGCCGGGGATATAGCTCAGTGGTTCCGGCACCTGTCTTGCACCAAACTCACATACCATCCTGTCTTCTCTTCTCCAGGGGCTAAAAACACTCCCAAAAGGCCCCTCCACCTGCCCTTCAGAATCAACTTGCAGAGAACCACAAGAAACTCATGGACCTCTTCATTTGGGATCCTGTTAGAGAAATGATTTAGTAAGCCCAGGCAGGCAACAGCCTTGAGCTTTCCTAGCCAAAGGACCCGGGTTCAATCCCCGGTAACCACATAACAATACTGGGTGTGGAGACTCACCCCGGCGGCAACCAATACCACATACCAGTGCCGGGCGTGGTGGCTCACGCCTGTAATCCCAGCACTTGGGAGGCAGAGGCAGGAGGATTGCTGTGATCTGAGTTTGAGGCTGAGCTCAGGGCCAGCCTGAACCACAAAGCGAGACCCTGTCTCAAAAAACCTTAAAAAAAAAAAAAAAGATACAGATACAGATTTATTTTATTTTATTCCATAATATTACATAGTTTAACATAAAACCCAAACAAAAGTGTTAAAATCAAGGGCAATGACTATGGTTCAATGGCACAGTACTGGACTAGCTTGTTAGATGCCCTGGATTTGATCCCCAGCACCAGAGAAAAACGAAAATGAATCCTGTCTTCACTCACTTATTATTCCACCTCTGCCAATACTATATCTTCAAATATGTTTGGGCTTCTTTCTGGAACCTCTGTCCTGGCTCACTGCCCTGGTATTCAAAGAGCCTGCCAAACAGCCTGGAATACTGCATGGACCAAACTCACATACCATCCTGTCTTCTCTTCTCCAGGGGCTAAAAACACTCCCAAAAGGCCCCTCCACCTGCCCTTCAGAATCAACTTGCAGAGAACCACAAGAAACTCATGGACCTCTTCATTTGGGATCCTGTTAGAGAAATGATTTAGTAAGCCCAGGCAGGCAACAGCCTTGAGCTTTCCTAGCCAAAAGAATAAGGTGCTCTCGGGCCGGGAATTTAGCTCAGTGGTTCTGTTCCAGGGCATGCCTTGCAAGCGCACAGTCCGGTGTTCAATCCTCAGTAACCACATACAACAATGCAGGGTGTGGTGACTCATGCCTGTAATCCCAGCACTCAGGAGGCAGAGGCAGGAGGATTGCTGAATTTGAGGCTGAGTTCAGGACCAGCCTGAACTACAAAGTGAGACCTTGTCTCAAAAAACAAAAAAAGAAAAAAAAAAAGAAGGTGATCTCTTACAGCTCTGGGTTCTGGGGCTTCCTAAATGACTCAGAAGTTTTCCTCTTTCAATTTTGCATATATCTCTAAGTCTTCTCCTACGTACTTTTTAGGGGGGATTTAAACAAGTTCTCTTCCACTATATCTCACATTCGGTAACTGTGCGTATGAAAGCTACAAATGACAGCTTTCTCTTGTATCCTTTCTATCAGGGACAGTGTATCCACATACAGAAGCGACGTGTAATTGTTAGGAGGTGCTATGCTGTGACACAGTGGCAGAAAGGACCTGCAGTCATTTAGAGAAGGGGAAAGAGTAGGCCACAGAATTCAGCACATATACTTCAGGGTTCACTTTTCTTCATGTGGTACCGGGGATGGAACTCAAGGCCTCTAGTTCATGCAAGGCCAGAGTGCCACCACAGTGCTACATCCCCAAACCCACTTCAGTTTTTTGTTGTTTGTTCTAATGTAGTCCAGGGTGCCACTGAACTCACTATGTAGCTCAGGCTGGCCTCAAACTCATGATGATCCTCCTTCTTCAGCCTCTCAAGATCGAGAATAACAGGCGTGTGACACCACAACCAGCCCACTTCAATATTTTTAAAAAACTGCTCCTTCTTCTCCTTCTTCCTAGTGCTGGGGATTAAACCCAAGAACCTCACGTTAGACAAGAGCTCGACCACAGAACTACACCCCCAGCTCTATCTCTGCAGTATAGTGATTCATTTTTATTCATATTTTTATTGTGGTTAAAAATTCATGTAACAAAGCTGGATATGGTAGCACATGCCTATCATATCAGAACTTGGGAGGCTGAGGCAGGAGGATTGCAGCAACTTCCAGGCCAGCCTGGAACACTCAGTACTCTGTCTTGCAGGAATCCTATCATTTCCTGTACTGCCATCTGCACAAGAGGCTTCGGAGGTTTGACGCAGTAGGGGCAACCGGTTTGGCTGTTCACATGAAAGTAACATCCCTCCAGCTTGTGAGATAAGATCTCACTTCAGGAATATAAATCTCCAAACAAGGACTGCTGGTGAGCAGGCGAACTCTAACAGCACAGCTGCACATACACTGCTTCTAGGAGAAAGGGAGAAACTGGCTCAGTGAAGAAGCCTTCGACAGCATCTTGTGTTCAGTTGTGACGGGCACGGCTTTTAATTCTTCTACCTGGAAAGACTGAGCTTCCAGGTTCCCGACTGTCTTAAAGAAGTCCACTCAGTTGGATATGGTTGGGGGCTCCAAAGGTCCTTGTGTTAAAGGCCTGCTCCAGCCCATGGTGCTACTGGCAACTCAGGTGGGGCTGAAAAGAGGCCATAAGGCCACTTTGGTGTGTCCTTCGAGGGAACAGCAAGACCGTGACCCTTCATCTTTCGCTCTCTTACTTCCTAGCAATAAGGTGAGAGGCTCTTCACCACATATACCTGCCAGAAAGGGATATCCTGCCTCAGGCCTAAAAGCGCAGGTTAGTTGGTGTGCCCCTAAGCCTGGGAGACAAAATAGGCCTTCTCTCTTTCTAGGTTGATTGTCTCAGTACTGTTGGCAGAGTATTGGAAAGCTAGGATACAGCCTCTGTAGAAGCTCCTCTCAAACAGGTTTTGGTGGACCTGCACAGTCACCCTTGAGTTCTGGGTACCGGGGCTGCTCCATGTGGAGGATCTCTCTCCTGCATCTGATGAGCCTGGCCCCACAGGAAGCTGTCCTGAGCATCCACAGCATGCAGCCAAATGCACAGAGCTCTCCAGTCACATGCACCGCTCATGCCAGGTTGAAGGTGCTTAGTCAGGTGGGCCAATCCCAAGGAAAAGCTGTGAGGGAGGCTTTGAACTCAGAAGTCCACCTCATGAGCCTACTGTGTGGTCCCAAACACTGTCAGGGGAAAACAATACTCCAATTAAAGCAGTTGTGTCCTTTAAGTGACACTTGCCGTACGTCCCAGCCCACAGCGGCGGATGTGTAAGGGCCTAACCAAGGCACAGGCTCAGGAGGAGGCCTAGTCTTCTACCCTGTGAAAAACTACATAACTACCCATGCTTTGGTTCTCTCATTTGTGAAATGGGGTGATGGTGTATACTTCAAGAGGTAGTTGTACGTGTTAATTTTGCTCACACAAGAAGACTATAGGAGAAGAGCACCAAACACAAAGGATAAACTGTTATTTTCTCTCATTCTTCCAGTATCTTCCATTTTCCTTTTCATTTCTTTTTCTACCCATGGTCTCACAATGTAGCACAGGCTGGCTTTGAACTCACAGAAATCCTCCTGTCTGTGGGCCAGGGAGTTAGCTCAGCAGTTCCAGCGCCTCTCTTGCAAGCGCAAGGGCCCGGGTTCAATTCCCCGATAACTACATACAATACTGGGCATGGAGACTCACCCCAGCAGCAATCAGTACCACATACCACAGTGCCGGGTGTGGTGGCTCACACCTGTACTCCTAGCACTCGGGAGGCAGAGGCAGGAGGATTGCTGTGATGTGAGTTGGAAGCTGAGCTCAGGGCCAGCCTGAACCACAAAGCAAGACCCTGTCGCAAAAAACTTAAAAAAAAAAAAATCCTCCTGTCTGGGCCTCTTGGATGCTGGGATTATAAGCATGTGACTCATACTTGGTTTCTTCATTTCTCTTTTATCATTCTACCTTCTGATGAGGGTATTTTGAAAGACCCTGGGAATCTAAGAGCACATGAAAGGCCAGCCAATTAAGAAGACTGCTACCAGGGCTGGGGAGTTAGCTCAGTGGTTCCAGCGCCTGTCTTGCAAGCGCAAGGACCTGGACCTGGGTTCAATCCCCGCTAACCACATAACAATACTGGGTGTGGAGACTCACACCCAGCAGCAACCAGTACCTCATACCACAGTGCCGGGCGTGGTGGCTCACGCCTGTAATCCCAGCACTCAGGAGGCAGAGGCAGGAGGATTGCTGTGATGTGAGTTTGAGGCTGAGCTCAGGGGCAGCCTGAACCACAAAGCGAGACCCTGTCTCAAAAAAAAAAAGAAGACTGCTACCAACACCCTTTCTACTCTTGAGAGACTACAGCAATAGACTTCCCCATGGTTGTCATGGTTCTTGCACCAGGTCTCCAAGGTGAGTGGAGTTCCCTCTTGTGCCTATAGTCAACAGAAGCAGGTGCACCTGCAAGAAACTGCTGTGGCTGGTGGTGGTGGCTGTGGTAGTGAGACAGCCCTAGTACCAGCTTTCACAACCCCAGCCATGCCTGGAGGCAGCAGCAGGCTAGGTTGCGGAGAAATGTCTCCCTTTATAAAAAATCCTTGAACTCCTTCCCAGCACTCAGGAAGCTGAGGAAGGAGGATCACTGCAAATTCAAGGGTAGCCTGGGCTACATGTGAACTCAGGGCCAGCCTGAACTGCAAAGTGAGACCCTGTCTCAAAAACAAACAAACAAAAACACTAAACAGACTGAAGAACTTCTGCCTGTAAAAGGCTTGGTAACCACCTTGCCTGCTTGGTCTTTTTATCTACTCATCTCTTCAGGAGTGGTACCTTCCAATCTACTCCTCTTCCTTCCTGTCGCACAGGAATAACCAGTTCCTAAATTTGGTTTGTTTATGTAGTTCTTATACTTTATGACCTGGCAAAAATTCCCACAATATGGGGGCCAGCTCGTGCTGGCCAGCATTTGTTTCATGGGGGATCTAAAAACCTGAACAGAAAGGACACTGTCTCAAGAAAAATGTGGCCCTGGCAACACTCAGGTGTTGCTAATGGCATAGTATTAAGGGGAAGAGCCTTGAAAAGGTGCTTAGGTACCAGAGGGTCCTCTTTCACCAACAGGAGTAAGACTTTTTATTGTATGTGTGGGACTGGGGGTTGAGCCCAGAGATTGCACTGAGCTACATTAGCAGATACTCTCATTTTTAATTTTCAGACAAGGTCTCACTGTGCCACTGAGTTGCCAGCTGGGGCTTGAATTTACAATTCTCCCACCTCAGCCTCCCAGAATGCTGAGAATGCAGATGGGGCTCTGTGTGCACCTGGATTACAGGGTTTTATTGTTTGTTTGTTTGTTTTTTGTACTGGGGAATCAAACTTGGGACCTTGCAAAGCAGATGCCAGAACCACTGAGCTAAATTCCCAGCTTGGATTACAAAAACATTATAAAACCTTCATACAGCACTCAGCCACATTGCCTTCCAGTCTCCCACCACGTGGGCACTGGTGTTCTACCCTCTGCATATCCAGCATCAAGATGCCATCTCAGAAGGAGGAAAGCACACCCACCGGACAGCCAAATCTGCTGGCAACCAGACTGAGACTTCCTACATTCCAGAATAGTAAGAAATGCACTTCTGTTCCTTACATATTACCTAGTTGCAGGCATCTTGTTAGAGCAGTACAAAAGAGAGTAAGACATCTAACAAATGTACTCAGTAAATTCCCCATTTGTGAAAGGTTCCTTGATTCCAAGGAACCATAGGAGAGAATTGGTGAAAGCCAGTTACCGTTTTTGTGAGCAATGTCTCTGTATTTTACACCAGTCACATAAGAACCCAGGCACTGTGGCATGCACAATTAGTTTAGCCTAGGAATTTGAAGCCAACCTGGGGAACACAGTAAGACCTTTTAAGAAGGAAAATAAATAGGTAGAAAGAGAATGAAGAAAAGAAGAATCTAAAGAGAGCTTGTGATAGAATAACTTTCTGCTGGTCAGAAAAAAGGCAGGTATACATGAAATGACCAGGCTGTGTTTCACTATTCTAAAAAGAGCTAGATTCATATACTGAAGAAAACCAAAACATTTTTCCCTTTTACTAACAGCACAAATACAGAAAGCAGTAATTTCTATTTTTCTAATCCGTAACAGATATGATGGTCATGAATGAGTAAAATGTTATGTATATTTCCCTATAAAAAAGCAATGTTTAAGGAGCTATCAGTTCAAGGCCAGCCTAGACTTATCTCCAAAAAACTAAAAGTAAGTAAATAAATAAAAAGCTGCCTTATTTGGTGAGTTATTATAGCCCCCTTTTCTTCCAGTTGTTCTCTCAAGAAATACTATCTAGCTTGGAAAACTGTTTATGAGACATCATAATGTTTAGCTGATTAACTGTCAGGCATGGTGGCACACACTTGTAATTCCAACACTGTAGGAGGATGAGGTAGGAGGATTGCAAGTCTGAGCCTAGCGTGGACAATTTGGCAAGACTTTGTCTGCAAAATAACAGTAATAATAATAATAATTAAACACCCTTTATCAAGTAGGAGAAACGACCTGGTCTTTAGTGCTAGTTTCATGGCAAAGAAAAAAAAAAGTATCCCACAAAGCTCTCAAACTTGTGGTGATATAAAATAAAAATACAAGGACTAAATGTGTATTAGCAATATGTAGTATAGTATCTCAAAGTATAAAATCTAGGGCTGGGGATTTAGCTCAGTGGTTCCGGCGCCTGTCTTGCAAGCGCAGGGCCTGGGTTCGATTCCCCAGTAACCACATACAATACTGGGCATGGAGACTCACCCCAGCAGCAACCATTACCACATACTACAGTGCTGGGCATGGTGGCTCATGCCTGTAATCCCAGCACTCGGGAGGCAGAGGCAGGAGGATTGCTGTGATGTGAGTTTGAGGCAGAGCTCAGGGCCAGCCTGAACTACAAAGCGAGACCCTGTCTCAAAAAAAAAAAAAAAAAAAGTATAAAATCTAGGCAAAAACAGTGGCATCTATAATAGGTATCTTATGTGAAATGCATTTGAACTAACAAATTTAAGTGTGGTAGGCAGATAGGGAAAACACTGTCAGGTTTATATTGTACATAGCTAATATAATCTTGCCAAAATCTAAGCAGGAAGAGGAAGTAGGCAATGGGGGATGCAGTTCAGAGGCCATACTGGCCTGGAAAGCATAAGGTCCTGAGTTGATTCCCCCCTACAAAAAAAAAAAAAAAAAAAAAAAGCCAGGGAGACAGCTTAGTGGCAGAGTCCCTGCCTGGCAATCAAGAAACCCTGAGTTTGATTTCTGGTACCAAGAAAGAGGAAGGAGGCAGGGCAAATAAGGGTGCTATTTTAGGGAAAGGAAAGCTGAGCTCAGAACTATCCAGTAGCCTCCGGGGGCCAGCTGCAGGGAGGGAGCTCCCAGCCCAGGCCTTTGGTCCAGCCCACTCTTTCCATCCCACTGAATACTCACTTGGAATGAAAAGAAGCTGGCCCTCAGGTCTCCCTCCCTCTATAAGGCTTCAGATTACCCCAGGAGCTCCTGAACTCCAAGGGCTTGGGGAGTAAAGTCAACAGTCCCATCATGGAGTGGGTTCAGAGAAGCTGCAAAGATGGAGGATGGGGTAAAGTTGTACTGTTATTTTATTTTTTCAAAGTGCTCAGTTAAAGTAATGTAACAATTATTTTGTTTTGAAAACAACTCTAGGCCGGGCAGGTGTGCTGTAATCCCAGCACTCAGGAGGCAGAGGAAGGAGGACTGCTTAGAGTTAGAGGCTTGTATTGGCTACATAGTGAGCTCAGGGCCAGCCTGAACTATAAAAATGAGACCCTGTTTCAAAAAAGAAGAAAAGGAAGAAAGAAGAAAGAAGAAGAAAGAGGAGGAGGCGGAGGCGGAGGCGGAGGAGGAGGAGGAGGAGAAAACTCTATGAAGCATAATTGTCACAAACTACAGAAAATGTGTAATTTGGTAAATTTAACACACAGCTTCATGTAAGACCACCATCACACACACAGTGGAAACTTCTCAGACACTGCCTGCCAGCCTCCTGTTCCTGTGGGCCTATGGGCACTATGTGCTCTTTTGGGTTTGCTTGGTTTATAGATGGGGACTCTGGTCTGGATTACTTGGAGATCCATTCACTCATTGCCTGTATCAGTAGTTTTTTTTTTTTTTTAATAAACTAATTTTTTAGAACAATTTTCGGTTTGCAGTAAAACTGAGCCAGTGACAAAGATTTCCCCACTTACCTCCTGTGCACCCCCACGTCTGTTACAACTGATGAGCTAAGTGATATGTCTGATGCAGGGCCCACATCTTTACCACACTCCACTCGCCATTGTGCATTTGACAGATTTTCCACAGTGTGAAGTATGGTGAAATGCAGAGGAGTTTTACCACTGTAACGTCTTATTGATGAGTGATGTTTCACTGTGTGCATGCACAGCACAATTTGGCTTTACAGTCACATCTGAATTGTCCCACGTCCATGCCCCTACACCCCCGCCCCAGACAGGGTCTCACTTTATAGTTCAGGCTGGCCCTGAGATCAGCCTTGAACTCAACAATCCTCCTGACTCTGCCTCCCAAGTGCTGGGATTACACTTGTGAGCTACCACATCCAGCTGAGCTGTCTCAGTTTTTGTTGTTAAAGATGAAATGCTGTTTATGTTCTTGATTCTCAGTTTTCACTACTTTGACTTTTGCTTTCATCCTTCTTTTCTGGGGGGCGGGGGTTGGTTCGTTAATTCATGCTGACCCTGAACTCACTATGTAGTCCAGGCTGGCCTCAAACTCTCAGGGATCCTTCAGAGCGCTGGGATTACAGGCATGCTGCTTTCACCTTTATTATCTGGCTCACTTTTGGGTTTCCGTTTTGTTTTCCAGTTCTATAATGGGGACGGTTAAGGTAATCAACCGAAGACCCTCTTGATAGCTTCCTTTTTTTGCTGTTTTTTGAGGCAGTGTCTGTACATGTAACCCAGGTTGACTCTAACCTCACTATGTAAACTGAGCTGTCCTTGAACTCAGAGTGATCCTCCTGCCCCAGCCTCCTGTATGCTGAGATTATAGGCATGTGCCACTGTGCCCAGCGTGAAAACCCTCTTTTCCTCCTACTGTGGGCACTTTATATTCTCAATTCTCCAGGCATGCATCTGTCTTCATTTTTATTCAGTTTCAACTACTTTCTCACTTCTCTTTAGATTTAATTCATGACTTATTCAGGATCATGTCATTTAGCTTCCAAACATTTTGAGATTTTTTCCATTATCTTTCTGTTATGGATTTCAAATTTTATTCCCTTCCTGCAGTTCTATCAATTTCTGCTGTATGTATTTTGAACCCATCAATTTGGTGTATAAACATTAAAATCTTTATGTCCTCCTCAATAACAGGTCCTATGTCCCTGTGAACAGACCTGCCTTACCTTTGGTGAAGCTCTCTGACATAAATTTCACTTCCACATGTCATAGGGCTCCTGATATACTATTATCTAACAATTATAAAATTTAAATAATGAAAACACTGTCTCCATAATTATTGCCAATGTTTTTATAAAGATTCAGATTTTCATCTAGTGTGATTTTCCTTCCAAATGAGAGACATCCTTTAGCATTTCTTCTTTTTATAATTTTATTATTTTTGGATGGGGTCATGACACATTGCCCAGGCTGGTCTCAAACTGGTGGATATAAGTGACTTCTACCTCAGCCTCCTGAGTAACAACATTTTTCACAATGTAGATCTGACAGTTCTTCTTATAAATATAACGAACCTTTTTTTCTTTCAGTTGCTTTTAACATTTTTCCTTTAGCATTTATTTTGATCAATTTGATTATGAAGTGCTTTACTGTGAGGTTTTCTACATTTTTGTTGTCCAATAGATTCACTGAGCTTCTCAGTCATACACTTGTATTTTCTTCTTCAATATTTAGTCTATCTTGGTGCTGCTCTCTCCTCTCTTGTACACCGTACTAAACTCTAGCTGCCTCAGTCTCCCTACACTCTCTAGCTCCACATCCAGGAGGGAGTCTGCCAGGCCCCATCCCTTGGTTCCCCTTCCTGATGCAGGAGCATGGGAATTTCTTAAGTCAGCTGGGATGATGCCAAGGCTCATCTCACTGATCTTACCCTTCAAACTGATAGTCGTTATTGACCAGAACCAAATGTTTTGAAAACTTTGTTTCATGTACTTTGCCTCAATATTATTTTCCTGTGCTGCAACAAAATACCCAACACCCACAACTGAAAGGACAGTGTAATGCTAGCTCACAGTCTCAGTAGGTCCAGTTAGTGGTGTGCTAGCACCATAGCAGAACTGTGTGGTGGACAGAAACCAGTGAGCGAGAGAAGGGAAGGGTTAGGATGAGAATACACCCTTCCAACCAGGCCCACCATTCCAAACCTGAGACTTCTGGGGTACATTTTAGATCTAAACCATTAACATGTTTTCATTGTTGCTGTTTGGTTACTGCATGGTAAATCTGGTCCACTGTTTCTCCATACTGGCCTGAGACTGAAGTTTTCTACTTATCTTTTCACATGTATTCACAATTGGTTTTCACCAATTTTTCCATTACATTAAAATAAGTTGTGCTTCATCATTTTGTTCTATTATATTCTCTCAGAGTGAAAAAATAATAAAGTCAAGATTTATTCCCAGGGCTAATAACTGGGTTAAATTCTCTGTAGTTTTTAGTGGAAATCTTTTTTTTTTTTTTTTTTTT
>PVIR01042857.1:0-11884 GCA_004026965.1 Petromus typicus | reverse complement strand
ATCCTCCTGCCTCTGCCTCCCGAGTGCTGGGATTACAGGCGTGAGCCACCACGCCCGGCACTGTGGTATGTGGTACTGGTTGCTGCTGGGTGTGGGTCTCCACACCCAGTATTGTTATGTGGTTACTGGGGAATCGAACCCGGGCCCTTGCGCTTGCAAGACAGGCGCCGGAACCACTGAGCTAACTCCCCGGCCCCCTTTTTTTTTTTTTTGAGACAGGGTCTCTCGCTTTCTAGTTCAGGCTGGCCCTGAGCTCAGCCTCAAACTCACATCACAGCAAT
Organism: Petromus typicus; assembly: GCA_004026965.1. Classification (NCBI taxonomy): domain Eukaryota; kingdom Metazoa; phylum Chordata; class Mammalia; order Rodentia; family Petromuridae; genus Petromus; species Petromus typicus. The sequence continues at coordinate 11,603 of PVIR01042857.1, read as the reverse complement.
CCTCCTGCCTCTGCCACCCGAGTGCTGGGACTACAGGTGTGATCTACCATGCCCAGAATTGTGGTATTGGTACTGATTGCTGCTGGGCGTGAGTCTTCATACCCAGTATTGTAAGTGGTTAACTAGGGATCGAACCCCGGCTTTTGCGCTTCCAAGACAGGCGCTGGAACCACTGAGCTAAATCTCCGGCCCATGAACTTTTTTTTTTTTTTTTTTTTATAAATAATAATGTGTACAAATATAAGCTTGCCTGGATTTCTGTTGTTCATGCTGATTAAATCAGGTACACGTAATAAAATCAGGAAAGGCTCTTTCAAGAGAGGAACTTGTTAGTTGTGAGTACCCATAGAACTAGTTCTTAGTAGAAGTTTCTAGAACAGAATATGATGTACAGAAATCAAATGGAGTATAGGCATAAGTGGCTATACTAAAGCCAGCTTGCTGAAGTTTTCTTTGGTGAAATTGATCTTGGGAGGATGGATTTGGACATGTTTGTGTGGAACGAAAATGGACCCTATTTTGTTTTCTCTCTGCCTCTTTTGCCCTGTTTTGAGAAGAACGTGCTCTTTTTCTTTGTGGTTTCCACTTTTCATTCTATTTTGGTTACAAAGTTCTTCTAAGGACAATCTCTTGTAGTGAATATATAAAACCAATTTGTCATTGTAGAGTTGAGAAATTTGTAAGAGTTTGTATCCTATAAAACTGAATTTGGGAGCAGTGTCGTGTGTCCTGTAGGGTGTTGTGGATCGCAGCTCGATGGAAAGCATACTTGATGCACCCAGTGGATGCTTGGAGAATGCCAATCAGTACTTTTTCAACTTACGTTTTGGAAACCTACAGTTTCAGGTTTAATAAGGGTTACGTTGCTGCATGATGAAAAGACTTGGGGAGAAATTTGTGACGTGAGGGTGTGAGGAAGCACTGTAGTGGGAGGGTGCACAGGAGTGTGGGCCCCGAGGAGGTAGGGCATCATCATCTGCGCGGCCTGCCAGAGGTAAACTCTCAGCTGCATGTTGGACAGAAGGAACCAAACACTGGAGCCAATCGGCACTGGAGCCCAGCAGCTGCCCACCCATCAGACCCCCCAGGTGATTGTGACACACTTAGGCTTCTGGGCGGAAAAATGGGCCTCGAGGCTTTTGGAGGAGGCCACTGGAAGGGATAGTGATGGCTTTTTCACAGTGGTGGGATAGAGTCCTGTGTTTGTCATCCTAGCAGAGTCCGCAGCTGTACAGGCATTGAGTCTGGTAGACTGAAAGGGGATGATGGTCTGAGCAGGAGCTGAGACAGGTGGTGACTGAGTTTGGAGGTGGGAGACAGAGTTAGTTTAGTTAAGAGTTGGTTTTGGACATGCTGAGTTTGTGTTGTCAGGGCTGATGTCAGCAAGCTGGAAACAAAATACAGTAGAGCACAGGCCAAACAATAGTGAAACAGACTTTTGAGTCACCTGCATGGAGGACCAGTTGTGGAAGTGGGTTTTCAGATTATTCCCAAAAGAGGGTGGAGCACAGAAAAGAGAGCAGGGCCGGATACATATAAGAGTGTGTGTGTGGTGTGTGGCATCCAGCTTCTCTTTCAGGAAGGTATGTGAACACATTCAGGAATACATGCTGATGTAATTTTAAATAAAACAGGATTATCAGAACAATGCTCTGATTTTGCCATATTGCTATCTTTAGGCTCCATGCTGAGCATCAGAGACTTGTTTTTGTACGTCATTTTTATCTTGGGATGTAAGAGTTAAAGTACCAGGGAAGGTTCTAGTATATCTTTCTCCTAAGTAAGAAAAGGATGTGAGGTCTTAGCTGTGCTGTGACTTGGGGCGGGCTGCTGAGATTCTAAATAAGTTTCCTTATTTATCCAGAGTGATGATTATAGTTCCTATCTTGATGTTGTGAGAACCAAATAAGGTGATCTTTGAGGTGTAGCCCTCTCTGCTGTTCACGGTTGGTTTTTGGTTTTGGGGGTTACAGTTCTTCTATCTGAAGCACATTTACAATATTGATCCGGAGGTAATTATAAGATGGTATGATACAAGTCTCAATTGGAAATGAGTTTGACTATGGTTCTCAAGGAATTAGCACCTTGAAGTACAGGCTTCATGAATTTTGTGAAAAAGCAGACTTTGCTTTGGGAAATTCTGCTGTATAAAAACAAGATTTGGATATTTAAAAAATTATCCTCTAAATGCAGCTTTGTGGCAGGTTCACATATTTTGCAGTACCAGAAAGATGTTTCGCTGAGCCCACAAAAACTTAGTACATCTGTGTACCATCTTCATTCTGTGTTGAACAATTTCACTAATTCAAAGTCATTCAGGAAACATGTGTCCTGTTTTCCATTGGGTTCTAATTGGCATGTTTTTCCTTAATAGATGGCATTTGGACCACACACCTACATTTGGAAATAACTGTGTGCGACATGTATAAGAAATGTGTAAGGGACAGTCTCATTTTGGAACAGCCTTTATTTTAAAGAGAAAAATTTATTGGGGAATAGGGATAAGGAATAAGAATGGAGAGTAGGGGTAGCTCCTGAGAGCCAGGAGGAGTCCCAGATGGCTTGCCCAGAAACTGTAGCTTCTTAAACATTAAGTTGTATCCCCCAAGAAAAGTGATCCATGTACATGTGAGCACGTGTGGTTTCTGTACTGCGTCACAATACCGGTTTTGTTCCTTTGGTCTGAGATATGTTTCATACTGTTTGCATGTGTTAAGAGAAGTGGTGACAGAGTTGTTGATCAAAGCTTTTACTACAGACTTCCTAAAGGCTTTCATGGAACCTTTTATTGAGTTTTTGAGGAAAAAAAATTTGATGTACGCCATGCTTTCAAATGTAAAGCTTTAACTTCATAGGCTTCATTAAGCTTTTATGGGACTCCTAAGAATAACATTTGTCATCTTCACACATAGGAATTAGTGTGTAATTCACAGCTCAGCCGGAGTGGTGTAATGCTGCTCTGTTGTTCGAATGTCTCCAAGTAAATTCAGAGCCACCACCCCAGCTCTTCTAGAATGAGGTTTGCATCATTAGTTGAGAAAAAGTATTGTGCTCCTGCAGCTGCTGTTGTAGTTCCTAACCGTGCAAACAAAAACCGTCTGTTACCCGAGATCCATGAGAAACTGGCATGGGCCCAGTGTAAGTCCATATATTTTGGACTCTGAATCATATTAATGTTCCTATGGGCAGCCCCTGATGAGGTGTACAACTGGAAATGACCTGACTGAGGTAGTGGGGGCAGAAGGGGCCAAAGTGTGGGCACTGCCCTCCCCGGGATGCCTGTCCAGTTAACTGGAAGACTCGTTGCTAAGCCATACAGACTTTAAACATTTTTTAAAAAGTTTTATTTTACTTTTTCATTTGTATACGGTTGCAGTTCATATGGTTTACAGTCATCTTGGGGAATGTTTACACGTTAGAAGGAGGACAGCACCAACAAAACAGCTTGTTTTGTGTATGTAAAATATGCTTGTCCAACATACAAGACTTGGCCTTTCCCTTTCTGTATGTTGCCTCACAGTGTCATTTCTGGAGATCTTTCTCCCATTGCCAGGCTTGAGTATTACAGTGGAGTTTGTTATTTGGTAGTGATAGACTTTGTTGTTAAATCAAATATTTACAGATGACTTTGAAAATTAATCATGGACTTGACATTTAATTTCTAGCAGTGGTGTATGTGAGGAGTACCTGACGTTGCCCCTATGTCTCAGTCTGAGTTAGGGTTTAATTTTTTTTTTTCCAGTGGTTCTGTGAGTGGGATAAAGCTAAGCTACTGTTTTACAAAAGCATCTCAGCTATTAGTACAGCTTTTTGGTAAATCTGTGTCTGGCCCTCTGGGTCAGAGTCCTTAAACTTTGGGGGTCACTGAGTTCCCTGGGTAAAGGCAGGCTGTGGTCTTGAATGGATGGAAAAACAGCAAAAGCATCACAACTTCATTTTTCCTAACTTCTAGGTAAAATGTAACCTTTGCTCCAGCGCTGAAAGGAGACAGCAAAATTATGTACAGTCAGCAGCTGTGACTCTGTCATATAAAAGATTTTTGTATCATATTGTTAGAAATGGTTCAAAATATTATTTATGCCCTTCATGGTTTTAGAAACTGCCATAGTTATTAGATGTGCATATTATTATACCACCATAGCTTTTGAAAGCATTTTGATATCTGCGTTTCAGTATTACTGGTCTTTTTTTTTTTTTTTTGTAATCATATTATCCACTTAAAAATACTTAAAGCCATTTTTTTTTTATTAGAGGGCTCAGGCTGCTGAAGTAGCCCATGACCTCTGAAGTTACAAACTCCTGCTTGGATGGTACCCATGCATCTGTCTGGTCTGGCTTTGAGTCTGGGTTTCTTGGTATTAAACCTAGACTTGATAATATTAAAGAAAAAAACCCCACACATTTAAAGGCCCTTTCCTAGCATAGCTTCTCTTTGACTTTTATCATCTGAAGCCCTGGCATTCCCTCTCTAGAAGCTCTCAGAGACAATTAAGAAATAAAGCTATTGCGTATGCCCCATGTGACCTTTCTCACAGGCCCTGGCAGCACCCCTCTTTAAGACTGTTCCTGCACCAAATGTTAATGGAGTAGAATGTTTTCTCTTACAAGTTTCAGGTGAGGGGACTGCAATGCATTTGCTGATGTTTGCTATACCTCTGGGAAGAGATGATATGTGACTTGTATGAATTTAACTGAGATTAGAGCGTACCCTATTTTAACTTCAAACTTGATGTCCAAGGTTAAAACTCTACTGTGTGGAGCTGGAGATTTAGCTCAGTGGTTCAGTGCCTGCTTTGCAAGTCAAGATCTGGAGTTCAATCCCATTTCCTCCCCTTAAAAAAAAATCTACTGTGTAAAAACTGCCCAGAAAAGGAAATGGAGGACACCAGGCCATTCCAGCATTGCCTCCTGTTGTTACCGTTAGCACCTGTCACGTAGTTCAGTTAGTAATAAATAGCATGGCTTTTGAGTTCTTCAAGAAGATAGCTGGCTAAGTGTTAAGAATGGGGAAACATTCCCCATGTGACAGTGGTCTTTGCCCATGTGAACCTCCTCACTGTCAGTTTGGCTAAACTCCCAAGTACTGTCCCCTGTGGGCTGATGAAGTCAAGAGGTTGCCCATTTAGCTTGTGTTTGGTTGTATGGTGCCTACAAGTCACAATACTGTAGTTTGAAATAACTGATCAGTTATATGTCTAGTAGAACTAGGTGAACCTTTTAGAGTTTTCAGTCGTAACAAATAGCCAGCTGCAGAATGCCATAGATTGACCACCGATGGACTGGATGTATAAAGTATCACAGTGGAGGCAGGTAGTCTTTTAGGTACATTGGAGGCATGGGGTGCTGCTGTGGATGTGTGCGTCTATCTGGTCAAATGACTTTTATTTTCCCTGTTAGGCAGTTTTAGTTTTGGTTTTCTTACAAGTCGTCTGGGAGATAGCCTTTCTTGTTTTTATCCAAAGGAGGAGGCATAAAATGGAAGTAGATAGTCAGACTCTTGGAGCCAGACAGTGTGGGTGGGCGTCCAGGCTCTGCCATATACAAGCCTGACTGCACTGTGCCTGATGGAGCTGGATAGTTCCCTTCTCCGAGAGTGATTGTAAGCATTAAATGACCACACTGTGAGCTGAACACAGAGCCTGGCATTCGTGGTGGTGCTGGCTACCCATTCGAATCACCTGGAGAAGCTTGAAAAAACCTTCCTAGGAATTAAGGCCTCTCATCCTAAGGAAAGTAGGGTCTTGGGAGGTCATAGCCTTTTATACAGTCATTGCAAGTCACTAGCAGAAGTGAAGGATGGATTATAAAAGATTAAGGGAAAGATTCATCTGTCAGCTCCATAAGCAGGAGATTTCCTTGTAATGAATAGCTTCCTTTCATGGGGCATCTTTGAAGTTTCTGACCTTTTTCACATTGAGGCCAATGCAGTGCAATTTAAAAATTTTGATTTCTTTAAATTTATAATGCCAGACTTCATTCAGCTGACATTGATTGCCTTTTAACACTTTTTGAAAAATGTCTTCAAGGTTTTTTTCTCTTTTAGACTAAAAGCTTATCACTCAAACCATAGCTTTGTCTGAGAAGTTCCTTTTCCTGTAGTGATGGTTTATCAAGTTGCTGTAATTACAGTGGTCTTATGAATAAGGAACAAAGTTCTCTTCTTAAAATTATATTACCTGCAAGTGGGAGAGACCTGAAACAATCAAATTCAGCAGGAAAGGTACAGAATTCCCATTTTAAGAGTTTATGACATAACTTGCCCCAAATCACTTGTCTGTAGAACACTTCCTACTTTGTGGGAAAGCTGATTGCCACAGCTGAAGAAGAGGGTTAGTGTAAGCCAAGGATTGTACCCCATCGCGTGGGACAAGTAAAGAACTTACGAAACAGAAAGGAAGAGACAGAGCCACTCTGAGTGTGGTTGTTAAGTAGCTAACTGTCGATTGGGGTTGGCATCCTGAGGCCAGCGCCCTGTCTTCCACTGTGCTGTGTCAGGGAGGAGGAGACTACATTTAAGATTGTTACTCATATTCAAACCCTTGGGTTCTTCAGGAGCTTTGGCTTCTTGGCCACTGGGACGCCATTTGGACATTGTGCTCCTCCAGCCCTCCTTGACTGGATTGATAACTGCTATACTTTTAGTTCCTTACAACACTTACATGTTACCTTTTCTCTGAGGTGTACACGCTTTGCTCTCCTGCACACTCCTTAATCCTCCTCTTTCCTCTGTTGAGGAGTTTGAAGATAGCTGATTAGTGCCTGCACTTTGAAGTTAGATCTGGGCTCAAGTCTCATCTATACTTTCACCAATCCTGTAGTCTTTGTTTTTGAGACAGGGTCTCACTGTAGTTCAGGCTGGCCCTGAGCTCAGTCTCAAACTCACATCACAGCAATCCTCCTGCCTCTACCTCCTGAGTGCTGGGATTACAGGCGTGAGCCACCACGCCTGGCACTGTGGTCTGTGGTACTGGTTGCTGCTGGGCGTGAGTCTCCACACTCAGTATTGTATGTGGTTATCGGGGAATTGAACCTGGGCCCTTGCGCGTGCAAGACAGGCGCCAGAACCACTGAGCTAACTCCCCGGCCCACCAATCCTGTAGTCTTTACCTTCATGTGGAACTGTTCCACATCCAGCATTTAATTCCATTTAAAAGAACCAGATTATCTTCAACTCCCTCATGTATTCATTCCAAATGTGTTTGCTCTTTGGTCTCTTGGAGACACTAGCTTCTCTCTCTGTCCTATTTTCCAGGGCCCTACTGCCTACTTGTCCAGCTCTGATTCCATGGCCTGCTCCTCTGAACACCCCCATCCTGTGAATTCCCTGCTGCTGGTTTGTCCTCTTGTCCTTTGGATGGTTCTTCCTTGGGGTAGGAGTGCACGCTCATCATTTCATGCATTGTCTTGTGAGGTACCCGAGTTGGTTTAGCAGAGCTCTTCAGTGTCTTTTTGTCATGCACATGTCTTCCTTTTCTTTAGAGAGCTATTCTAAACCTTTGCTGCTCCTCTCTCACTTTTAATTCTTCAGGGAGAAATGGACTTGTTAATTTTGGGACAGTCTCATGGAGTTCTCAGTTAGGCCTCAAACTTGGAATCTTTCTGCCTCAACCTCCTGTGTAGTCAAGAGTATATGGTCTTCTCTACATTCTTGTCTGTTTGCCAACACTGTTGTCTTCCTTTTCTACATTATACTGATTTTGTTCTTTATTGCTTGGCAAAATACTTAGGAATATATATGGAGTGAAAATGCATCACCCATCATAAGGATCACAGGTGAGATTTACAACAAAGCACAGTTAACAAGAAAAGTGCAGGCTATGTCTGGTGGTATGAGGCTGTCGTCCAGGTACTTGGAAGGCACAGACAATGAAGGTTATTCGGGCTCAAGACTTTAAGCCTAGCCTGGGCAATGTAATGAGACTCTTCATCTCAAAAACAACAAAAGAGTAAAACACAACAAGTTTTAATCACAGGTTTATGTGACCCAAGGGCCTTTAGAAAAGAAGACTGAAAGAGATAACTATCCAGTTTTATGCTTGGGAACTATAATTGGACAAAAGGATGTGATCTAATGGCAGACTGAGTGGGGAGCCCAGTAAAGCTTGTCTTTTCAGATTCTTGGCATCTCTGTGGTGCATTCCTTCCTCTGATATGGGGCAGGACTTCTTTGGAACAAGGCTATCATGGTGCATCAGATAAAGTAGGCCACAGCATGTCTTTATAGCCAGATCCTCCTCAAAAAGGTGGGAGGTTAAAGTAAACATTTCTAGGTCTTATGGCTTGTTTTAGCAGAGGGGATCTTAGTTCCTGTCATCTTCTTTGGGAAAGTGAAACTGAATTCTGTGGTTTGCCTTGGGAAAGAAAGGGAAGCAGGAAAAAGAGCAAAAGGTCAGAGAGGCTTCATTTCTGAGGCCCTACTCCATTCTCCAAAAGTATTCAGCATGCCAAAGCTGGGTATTTACGGGCCCAAAGACCAGTAGAGTACTTATTTAGTTAGAAATCAGATTGTAACCCAGTTTCTGCCACTTGCTGGCCTGGAAAACCAGAGCAAGTTCCTATATGGCTCAGGGCCTTGCTTTATTTATGTGTTTAGTAAGTACTGGGTATTGAGCCTGGGATCTTTGTTCTGAACTATGTCTTCAACCCTTAAAAAAAAAAACATTTCTTTTTAAAAGATTTTGAGACAAGGTTTTGGTAAAATGCTGAAGTTCTTCCTCCGCCTCACAGAATTCTGGGATTACAAGTGTGTACCACCTAGGTTCAGGGATTTGCATTTTAAATGAAGATATTAAAATTAACTTGAATTCATTAAAGGATGACAGTCTGTTTTGAGGTGTAACAGTTTCTTTTGGGAAATATAAACAGATTAAAGTTTTGTTTCCCCACTACCATTTATTGATGTTAAAGTGAGAAAACATACTATATTGAATGGGGATAAGGCAGAGTCCAGCCATTCAGAAGCCCCCCAGTCTGGTGGGAGAGCAAGCATATGAACAGTTAAAGTCAAGATGGCTTTTAAGGGAAGATGATTGTGGGATAGATTTTTAAGTAGCCTTGTTGAGTTTCTTTGCTGTGTTCAGCAGATCCAAATAAATATTGGAGTAATGCCTGAGTGGTAGGGGTAGTGGTAATACTGCAGCTATTTTGCCTTCTAATTAGGAATGTTCTGAACTTTGTGTTGGGACCACCCAGGTGAGAGGGAGTAGAAGATACCTGTGGGCGAACAGGGGCTTTCTACACAGTGTACAGGAGCTCCTGACCTCATGGACATGGTCATTATTGTCAGCAATGCTGGAAATTCTTGGCTATTTCACTCTCTGATCCCTTCCTGGTTTGAGGGAGAATGTATTGATTTCAGATTTTAGCTTTTCTCTCATTGCCTGGATCCCTTCTGAATGCATATTGGAAACACCATTATAACACCTGCCTCTGGACAGACTTTCTGGAGGTCCTATAGTATGATCAACTCTGCTGTGTAAATGTACTATTATCTACCAGATAATTTTTTAAATATAATGAAATCCCATTTGTTGATTCTTGGTAATATTTCCTGTAGATTGGGATTTTGTTCATAAAGTATATGCCTACATCTGTGTCTTCAAGAGTTTTACCTTACTTTATCTGTATTCTAACAGATTGTCTTTCTGTTTTAAGATTTAGATATTTCTTAAACATACTTACAAAAAAAGCATAAATTGATTGCTGTTTTGCTTCTTTTTCCTTCTTGATTTTTTATTGTGATCATTTCCTATGCAAATAATGAAGCAAACAGCTGTATAGTTAGATAATTTTTTTTTTTTTTTAGGTTTTTTGAGACAGGGTCTCACTTTGTGGTTCAGGCTGGCCCTGAGCTCAGCCTCCAACTCACATCACAATCCTCCTGCCTCTGCCTCCCAAGTGCTGGGATGACAGGCGTGAGCCACCACGCCCGGCACTGTGGTATGTGGTACTGGTTGCTGCTAGGTGTGAGTCTCCACACCCAGTATTGTTATGTGGTTACCGGGGAATCGAACCCGGGCCCTTGCGCTTGCAAGACAGGCGCCAGAACCACTGAGCTAACTCCCCGGCCCCTAGTTAGATAATTTTTTGAGAGAATGAGATGTTTATATATTGACATTTTTTGGGGGGGATAAAAAATACCTAAAACAGGGAAAGAAAAGATTTAGATCCTTGATCCATTTTGAGTTTGGTTTAGTGCCTAGTGAGAGACATGGATGGATATAGGTTTAATCTTTGGCATGTGGAAAGCCAATGTTCTCAACATCATTTTATTTTATTGCTTTTTTGCTTTATTATTTTTAAGAGCACTGGGTTTAATTGGTACATTTTATGTATATATTATGATCCCATTCAATATTAAAAATTTATACCTGTTCATGACACATCTTGATTCTCGTTATTTCCCTTTCTCCTGCCTGCCCTACCACCCCTAACCCCCATATACAAAAGCTTTGCTTTCCTTTTTTTGTTTTTATTAGTTTTTTCTTTCCCTTCTTTATTTTCCTCCACCACCTACCTCTTTCCCTTTAAACATACTCTTCCTTTTTCACAATATATTATACATTGAGGACATCATTTACAACTTTAGTTTCTCATACTTATGAATATGTTCTCAGGATACTTCCATTTAAGAAAAATGACAAAAATTTATCATTCTTTATGGCTGAGTAACACTCCATTTTATGAAAAAACAAAACAAAATGAAAAAGACAACCCACATCTTCTTTATCCAATTTCCCTGATATCCGCTGCCATGTCCTTGATGGGCATTAGGGCTGTTTCCAAGATTTAGTACTATAAACATGGATGGTCACATGTCACTGTGATGATTCATTTAATTCTTTCATATATATGCCTGTGAAGGCAATAGTAGGGTGAAATCGGACCTCTAATCCTGGTTTTTTGATCCAAGTTTTCATGTGGTTTTTAATCTAAATTAAACTAATTTCCACAGTGGTTGTACCAGTCTTTGTTTATTAGAATTGCTTTTGCTATTCTAGTCTCTTCTGGTTCCAAATGAATTTTTGGTTTATTTTCTCTAGTTCTGTGATATATGCTGCTGGAATTTCAATTGGGATTGCATTGAATCTATATAATAGTTCTGATAATATGGCCATGTTGACAATATTGGTTCTTCCTACCCAGAAACAAGAGAGGTCTTTCCTTTTTCTGATATCCTTTTCAGTCTCCTTTTTCAAAACACTGTAGTTTTCAAAGTAGAGGTCTTTTACCTTGTTAGATTGATTCATTTATTTTGGAGCTATTGTGAAAGGAATTGTTTCCTCTATTTGTCTCTTACTGAGTCTGTTGTGTATAAGGAGACTGTTGTTTTGGAGTGTTGACCTTCCACCCAACTACTGTACTGAACCTAGCGATTAAGTCAAGTGGTTTTTTGCCTGAGTTTTTAGGATCTTCTACATAGAGTATTGTGTTATCAAGAAATAGTGACAGTTTAACTTCTTCCTTTCCTATCTTTATTCCTTTTATTTCTTTTTCTTGTCTAATTGCTGTGGCTAATGTTTCCAGAACAATATTGAACAGGAGTGGTGGTAGTGGACATTCTTGACTTGTTCCTGATTTTAGTGTGAAAAGTTTCAGGTTTT
>PVIR01042856.1:0-12011 GCA_004026965.1 Petromus typicus | reverse complement strand
GTGGACAGATATAAAAAATAGAACTGAGAAACTATCATGGAAAAGAAAGATGAATGAAGAGGCAGAAAGGGCATCGTTCTATTTTGTCTAAATGAGAATCAAGAATGCTCTTGGAATTAAAAAATGAAAGAAATATGAAATGAGCACCGCTCATGAGGGTAAAGATACAATAAGAGAATCTAATAGTACAGAAAGGTGAATAAAGAGGAGGAAAGAGAAGCACTTGTGCTAGAGATTTCTGTGTGATCCAGGGAAACAAACAAAAGTCTAGCTGAAGGAAAAAGAAGTCCAATGTGGCCTCTGAAGGGAGAGGATAGGTCATGGAACCACTGAACAGCTCCTGACATCATTCGTGCTTCCATGAAGAGTCACAAAATCCCTCCTATGGGTTATATTCTGGGAACCATAACTACAAAGTCACTAGGGCTGGCTCTGAAATGACTGATGCTGAGGAGGGAAGAGGGTGATGCAATCTCTAGGAGTCGGGAATTCATCATTTATTTTGGAAGGACTATGGGGCGGAGGGGGGTAGAACCTCTGGCAAATTTTATACTCACATTATAAAGCAGGCCAAGGATGCTTATTTAGATGTGAAATGGTTGCTAGAGATGATGTAGTTGTATGGATAAAAAAAAAAACTTAGAAACTTAAAAATCTGTTGCTTGAAATACTGGATAAACTGGAGGTACAGACTCAGTAATACAAAGGGGAGGCTCAGTTAGGGAAAAGAGGGGAATACATAGTGGTAAAAAGCTACAAATGGATGTGAATGGCATTTCAGAGGTCAGTAAAAGCACTTAAAAGGCAATAAAAAGTTAGGTCCAGGAAGAAAAGCTTATTCCAAATGGCAACTTGAAATAAGACATGGCAGCAAATCCTCTGGTAAAAACGTATATAACAATCGTAATAGGCAGAAATAAGACCCTGGAAAGCAGCTGGCAGCACATATGATAGTGTAATAATAAGATTTTGGGTAGGAAAATGTTTCATATCTGTATGCTATTTATTTCCACTAAGGAATTCTACCCAAAACAATAAGCATGGATCTTCAATGAAAATGTGACATAAGAATCTAAATATCATTCTTATGAATTATATGTGTACAGTTAAAAAGTTAGAAGGATAGACTTTCTTGATTCAAAATTAAGAGATCAGGTCCTTTTCAAAGACAGAAAAGGTAAAAGCTTCTCATAAATTGTAGCAACAACTGATACTGAGGCGCAGGAAATGCAGGAAAGTGGCAGAAGCTTATTCACAGTACAAGAACTGTGTCTCTCGCAGGGACTACTACCTGTTGGGCATTTTTTGATGATGTAGGAACTGTAGCTGTTTCCTTCTGTATCATTTTTGTTTCACCTCCTCCTTCACCATCTGATGATTCTAGAAAACAAAACATTTGAAAATATACAAAGTGTCTCTTTCATACCTTGGACAACTTATATCACCTTTCTGGAAGTTTCTTGTCCTTAGTTTGTACTTCTTCCTCTAAGAAGTTTAATTTAAGGAAATGATCTACAATGGAGGCAGAGATTTTAAGCCCTACGATGACAGTATTACTCATAAATGGGAAAACTGAAGATTATCTAGATGTCTAATATTAGGGAATGTCTAGTTAGGAATACTCATGCAACGGAATTCTTCAGCTCCTTGAAAAATGGTTACTAAATGGTTACAATGGCAAAATCCACCGTCTTAGAAACTGTTTTACTAGTGCATGTTAATATGACATAATGATGTGGTTTGTTTGGGGGAATTGGTACATGTATTTTATATACCTTAAGCAATTTAAATCCCATTATTTCTGTCTTGTTTTCCTCCTCCTTCCTGCTGATCCTTGTTATAGCTTAGATCTAAATGTGCCCCCAAAGACTCTTGGAGTCATAAATGGGTCTAGAGGTGGCTGCAGTTAGGGTTTCGAATAGGGAGGAAGGGTGTGATATTAGAATTAAAGGTACAGGTAATGGAGCCCCTGGCATGGGTAGCACTAATCAATAGGCTTGCACCCTGCGCAGAATATAAAGTGATAGAAAGAAGATAGACTGCTGATGCTCGCTGCCTGCTGCCGCCTTCTGCTGGCCATACTATGGACTGTTTCTCTTCTGTGATTCCTCTGCAAGGCCACTCTGCCTTGGAACTAGCTGACTATTGACTGAAACCTCTACAAATTATGAGCTGAGATAACTTTTTCCTCTTTTAATTTGTGGGTGTCCTATATTTTGCTTCAGCAAGGAGAAAAAAAAAAAAAAACTAAGATAATTCTCTTCCCCATCTCCAAAAATCTGTCTCTTAGAAAAATAATGATACTAGTGATCAGAACTATCATTATCGAGCACTACTACATGCTTAACTTTCGGCTTCACATATATTATCCAATACTTACAACATAACTACTGATTTTATATATATGAAATTGCTTTTTCAGTTAAGAATACGACTGTTTAGACAAGTGAAGTAATTTTCCCAAGATGACACACTGGAGCCCAGGTGTCTGGGAGTGCAAAGTATTCCCCAGCAAGTGAAGCCTGCACCCAAGCCAATCCTTGACAGCTAGGCATTAGCTCCAGGGAAAATATTAAGATTGTGACAAAGGATGATAGGTCATGACATATTCCAATTTTGGACCTTCTCTGTCTTTCTGCAGTGGCAAAACACATTGTTACTGTAAGAATCACACAAAAAAAATCAAAGTTATACCAGTTTTTCTGTTTATAAAGCTATCCTGAAGAAATATGGCAACCAGAAGGTCATACTTCCTGCAATGCTATGCTGTCTTTCAGGATTTAGTGGTTGTTTCTTTCAAAAAACATTTTTGGCCTTTGAAAGGTTTTAATCATTGCCTTTAAGTTGCCTCATATATTGCAAAGGGAGCTCAACCATGTGAATTTGTGAACAACATTATATTTCAGACCCAAATTAGCGAGTTTGTTAAGCCAGAGATTTTAAATGATGACATGCTGTGACAGTAAATTTTATGTGTCCACTTGACTGGGTCACAGGGTAGTCAGAAATCTGGCCAAATATAATTCTGAGTTTTCTATGAGGGCGGTTCTGGAGAGATTAGTACTTAAATTGGCAGAATAAAATAAGTAGACTACTATCCACAATGTGTGTGTATCTCACTTAATTAACTGAAGAGAGGGCTTAGCCCTTCCCTGAGTGAGAAAAAAATTATTCCTGTCTTTGGACTGGAAGTGAAACACTGGCTTTCCCTGGGCTTGCAGGCCTTCACAGTGGAACTACACCACGAGCTATCTTAGGCTTCCTGCTTGCTGATGGTTACCATTTAGGTCTAGAATGTCCCCCCAAAGCCTCATCTGTTGAAAGTAAGTGAACAGGGCTGCCTCACTGTGCTCTCTGCCATTTTCATGTGCTGCACTCGAGACCCAGAAACAAGGCAGCCATGCACCCATGGATTGAAACCTTTGAAACCTGGATCAAAAGAGACTTTTTTCTTTAAACTGATTCTTGGAAATTTTGATACAGCAACAGACAGCTAACACACCAAGTCACTTTGTGGTTCTTAGAACCTGATAACCTTCATAATTTTGTGAACCAGTTTTTTATAATAATCAACTCCCCACAAGGTGGAGAGAAGATGGAAGATAAGCTAGGGCCTTTCAGCACCACCAAAGAAAAACAGTACTGAGCTCCTTGGCTTATCTTTTTGCTGCACTGTTCCAGACTTGGAGCTTAAGAAGTCAGCTACCTGGAAACACCAACGAAAACACACCAAACAGCTCCACAAAATGTCTGCTCCTTCTATAACAAAATGGCCAGGAAAGGGGAAGTTTAGTAAGACAAAACTCTGGTACAATAACCATTTCATTCAAGCCAAAGTAAGAAAAACTGGGCCATACCCCTATCTCTAAAGGTTGAGATTTCCAGGCTCGTAAAGCTGTAATGAACACCCCTAACTCTTCCTCTACCTTTCGTAAGGGTAGTGTCTGAGATGATCAGATAGGGAGCTGAGAATTTCATCTTGAGAGGGTGGGGTTTGTGCTGCATCATGAATACTGTAGTATTAATGTATTAAGCCTCTGAGGCCTGAACTTATACCCTGTCATGGTCATTATAAGGTGTATCTTTTCCACCCCACTGGAATGGCATCAGACGAGGACCAGTGGAGATTTAGGGCTTTCTATACCACATAGCAATAGTGACGCCACACTAGGGGTTTTACTAGCCATAAAAAAGCTATGGAGACAATAAAATAAAGTATAGTGAGGCAAAGTAATACTCTAGAAATGTTCAAATAACATGAAGGAATGCAGAAAAAGGAAAAAAAAACTCTTGAAAAATTGAAGAAACAGAAAAGAACTCATCAATGATAAATTAAATGTAAATGATATAAACAAAGCAATTTAAAGATAGATTAGGTTAAAATGACTGATGTATGTAAGAAGTTTAGTTAAAATATAATCATATAGGGAAGTTCAAAGTAAAGGGATCAAAATAACATAACATACAAATATTGATCAGAGGAAATAACAGCCATCAGACTGTCATACAAAGTAGACTGTAGAGCAAAGAAAATTACTGAAGAATGAAAAGAACATTACACTATGGCAAAGGGTGAATGTTTCAAGAAGACATAGTGGTCTTAAAACATGTATGCATCTTTGGAAGTTTTTTAGATGTTCTTTGTCACGCAAGTATTTGATTTCTCCCTTGATTTTGAAGGTTAGGTTTTATTTATTTATTTTCTTTTTGAGACAGGGTCTCACTTTGTACTTCAGGCTGGCCCTGAGCTCAGCCTCCAACTCGCATCACAGCAATCCTCCTGCCTCTGCCTCTGAGTGCTGGGATTACAGGCATGAGCCACTACGCCTGGCACTGTGGTATGTGGTACTGATTGCTGCTGGGTGTGATTCTGCATGCCCAGTATTGTATGTATGTGGTTAACTGGGGGATTGAACCCAGGCCTTTGTGCTTGCAAGACAGGCATGAGAAACACTGAGCTAAATTCCTGGCCACTTGCAGGTTAGTTTTTTTTTTTTTTTTTTTTTTTTTTTTTGAGACAGGGTCTCACTTTGTAGTTCAGGCTGGCCCTGATCTCAGCCTCAAACTCACTTCACAGCAATCCTCCTGCCTCTGCCTCCCCAGTGCTGGGATTACAGGCGTGAGCCACCACGCCCGGCACTGCGGTATGTGGTACTGGTTGCTGCTGGGCATTAGTCTCCACACCCAGTATGGTATATGGTTACCGGGGATTGAACCCGGGTCCTTGCGCTTGCAAGACAGGCGCCGGAACCACTGAGCTAAATCCCTGGCCCTTGAAGGTTAGTTTTGCAGGACATGTCAGTCTGGGTTGGGAATAGTTTTCCTCCAAGGCTTGAAACACTTCATTCTAGGCTCTTCTTGCACTGAGTGTTTGGGCTGAAAAGTCTGCTGTGATCTTGACAGGCTTCCCTTGGTGTGCAATTGTTTTCTTTTCTCTGGCTGCTTTCAGTATTTCATTCTCTTCTTTTTTGATACCTGGGACCTTTATAAATATATGCCTAGGTGTAGATACTTTCATGTCTTGGCCATTTGGAGTACTATCTGCTTCATATATAGACAAGAGAAAGAAATAAAAGGAATAAAGATAGGAAAGGAAGAAGTTAAACTGTCATTACTGATGATGACATGATACTGTATTTTGAAATCTTGGAAACCACCCAAATGTCCATCAACTAGAGACTGGATAAAGATGTGGTTATTTTATAGGATGGAATATTACTCTTCCATATAAAATAAAAAGATCGAGTCATTCATATTCAAATGGATGCACCTTCAGGACATCCTCAGAAGGGAAATAAATAGGTCACAGATGTGTAAATATCATATCTTCTCTGGTATGAGAAAATGAAGATGTAAAGGAGTTCTAGTATATATATTAGATATTGTGAAATACAAAATATTTAAAAGGAAATGGGGTGTAGAAGTAAGTAATGAGGGGAAAAATAATGTGATGGTAATAAAAAAAGGGAAACAAAGCCTATGTGTATAGGGGGCGGAGGGTTGTAGAGTGGGGAGGGAAATGGGAAAAAATGAGAATTAAGTTGTGTCATATATTGGTACAAAATCTCAATGGTGAATGTGACCATGGTGTGTATATATAATGTACTAATAAAGATTTGATTTAAAAAACCATGTGTGCATCAAACAATAGAGCTACAAAATATGTTGGAGCAAAAACTGAGAGATATGACAGGAGAAATAGTTGCCGACTTCAACAATCTTCACTTGAAACTGAGAGAATTAGTAGCTAGAAAATCAGCAAAGTTATAGAAGAACTAAGAGGCATCATCAAGGAATAGGATCTGATCAAAATTTGTGAACCGATTAACAGCGGCAGAGTCACTTTTCTTTTCAAGTGCCATGGAACTTATCCTACAATAGACTATCTTCTAAGCCATGAAACACTGATAAGAACCGAAACTGATAAACGTTTGCAAAAACTTATGCAAATATTATACTTCACAATGAAACACTGAATATTTTCCTTGACTGGGAACAAAGAAAGGATGTCAGCTCTCACCAGATTTACTCAACATAATTTTAAGGAACACAATATGGCAACAAACAAACAAAAGGCAGATATTGAAAAAAGGGAAAAATAAAACTGCCCCTTATTTGTAGAGGACATGATTATTTATGTAAAAAATATCCAGGAACCTAAAACCACTTTTTTTTTTTTTTTTTTTTTTTTTGAGACAGGGTCTTACTTTTGTAGTTCAGGCTGGCCCTGGGCTCAGCCTTGAACTCACAGCAATCCTCCTGCCTCTGCCTCCTGAGTGCTGGGATTATAGGTGTGAGCTACCACACCCCGCACTGTGGTATGTGGCTCTGATTGCTGCTGGGGTGAGTCTCCACACCCGACAGTGTTGTATGTGGTTACCAGGGATCGGACCCGGGCCCATGCACTGGCAAGGCAGAAATTGGAACCACTGAGTTAAATACCCGGCTCTAAAGACCGCTTTTGGCCCAGTGAACGTTCTTTCACTGGCTTTAATCCATGGCATCTCCTTTTATTCTCTACCCTATCTTCAAGTGGGGTCCTTCAACAAAGCCGTGATAGGCTATATACCTTTCCTACTTCCTCTTACCTCTGAAATTCTCTTTCTTTTCTTTCTTTGTTTCTTCCTTTCTTTCTGTGACAGGGTCTTGCTTTGTTATTCAGGCTGAACCTGAACTCATTATGACCCAGACTGGCCTAGAACTCACGGCAATCTTCCTGCCTCTGCCTCCTGAGTGCTGCCATTACAGGCATGAGCCACCACACCTGGCTCTGTACTTCTTTCTGTACCATGTATACACAATATACATTGTACATTAGAATAAAATTGTTCCTCCTTCAGAGTGTTTCCTTGCATTGCATGAATGTTAGCTTTCTCTCCATCTGGATCATGAGCTCTAAGGGCATGCGTCAGGGCCGAGTTTTTGGTTAAGGGTTAGCTGATAGTAAAAGGCACCCTATTACTTCATTTAAAAATTTATTATTAAAGGAACTTACACTTGGTGTTTCCTCACATCCTTTTATTAGATTTAAAATAACTTTAAGATAGAATCACCTATAAATAATAATTATCATGATCAGGACTATAAATATTATTATTATTATTTTTTAGTTTATTTAAGACAGGGTCTCACTTTGCAGCTCAGGCTGGCCCTCAGCTCCCTATGTAGCCCCAACTAGCCTCAAACTCACAATAATCCTCCTGCCTCTGCCTCCTGAGTGCTGGGCTTCTGGGTGTGAGCCACCACACCCGGAAAGACTAGAAATGTTGAAGGATCAAGTAATGATTTTAACATTTTTCTCTGAATTTTGTATTCTAAATTCCTTAGGTCTTCTAACTACACAGCAAGTCTATATTTAATCAATCTACTTGAGAATAAATAATGTATTTGAAAAGGTCTGTAGCTCACATGTATGCAACAAAACTCATGAGATGTATCTGAAATCTTTTGTTACTATAAATTTGCATCATTCCTTATTCCAAAAAAATTATTTTATGTGAAACCTTCTCATATATAAAATGAGATCCACCCATATCACTATATGCTGGAGAAATTAGTTGTTTCCTTAGTTTGTGGTGTTTCTTTATTCCAAAAGAAAAAAAAATCTGTTTTTCTGAAGTAAGGATGCTAGTTCTGTGATTTCCATTAAGAAGATAATGAAAGGAAATTATGGAGACCCGACCTAGACAGTGTGGCTCCCGGACCCACGATCCTCTAGGACTGCTGTACTTGAGGCTAAGCCAGGCGCTGTGCCATGCTGTCCCAGTGGATGATTTCAGATCCTGAAGTCATCAAGAACATGTTGCTTCTTAACTCAATTCCTTACAGACTTTGTTTTAAAAAAAACAGATAGGGCTGGTTGAATTCTTTTAAGAGGAGTCAAGTACTCTGTCCTTTTTCAACCCAAGGCAAAGACAGCAAGTAAAAAGCGTAACTTATCTTTCCTCCAACTCCAGCCTTATCTCTGGAGTCATTTCCCTGCATTTCCTTAAGCTTCCAGGTACTCGCCTGCATAAATCGTTTCTAGGCCCTGAGAAGGTCACTGACAAAAGGATCATATAGTCAATTGATTTTTAAAAATTTCCAAAAGAAAGATATTTTAATGACAGTATGTTAAGGCCATTGTCTGTTTCTGCTCACGAATCTGACACATACCCGCTAATCAGTGGTGTGGGAGAGGCTGGGGGCGTTGGAGAAGCACTGTGAGGAAGTGCTCAGACACACATTTCGTTGAATGGGATATTTATGTGGTTTGCAGTCACTTCTGGTTATACTGAAATTACTGCTGGCTCTTCTAGTTCAGGCATGTGGCCAGGAATACTCCTATCACACTGTCCTAACTCACCAAAATTTCTGACACAGACACCAGAGTTGGAATGTTTCTATAACATCTATCCCTAAAACTATGTGAGAAGTGGAAAAGATACCAAGTTTGAAATGTATGAAGCCTGAAACTAATCAGTGGAAAATTGTTCCAATCATCAAACATATAAAACTGTAAGGATACAGGTAAGTGTTCATTTCTGCCTATTCAAAATTGAAGGACTTTGGTATATGAAGATGTTTGCATTGTATACATTTGTTTAGAGATCATAATTAATTTGCTCAAGATAAGCAAGGAATGTTCAAATTCTTGTGTTTGTACCAGTAAAATATCTTTTCTTATTTAAAATAACTTCTTTCATACCTATTTTTTATTAGTAATTTTGGATTCTTTTTCTTAGAGAGGGCCCCCAAGTTATATAAATTTCAGGGCTCATAAAAACCTAGATCTTCCCTGGCTGGCAACTTTGCTGAACTCACATTTGAGAGCTGAATAAAATAAACTACTGAAACACATAATGATGTAGATGAATGTCAAAAAACATCTCAGGCAAATGAATTTAGCCTCAACAAACTATACAATCAATGGTTCCTGCTATTTAGCACTCTGAAAAAGGCAAACGTGTAGGGGTGGAAAAAAGATCTGTAGTGTCTTCATCACTTTTCTCGTTGCGGGGACACAATCCCAGCAGCCCATTTTAAAGGAGAAGTTTATTTTGACTCATGTTCTTAGCCTGTAGTTGGTGTGACAGAGGTGTATGATGGAGGAAAACTGCTCCTGTCAGGACACCCAGGAATCCCAGAGCAAAAAAGAGCTGGGGAAAGATAAACGCTTCCAGGCAATAGCCTTACTGCCTACCTCTTCCTACCAGGCTCTTCCCCCAAGAGCACATTGAGCTATAAACTCATCAGTGAACTAATCCATGGATTAGCACAGCACCCCATGATTTAATCACCTCCCAAAAAACTCACTTATAAGCACACAAGGAATTGAAGGGATACATAGACATAAACAATAGCCAGAGACTGGAGCAGGAACTTGTGGGGAGTAACGGAAATGTTCTATATCTTGATTATTGTGGTAGTTATTCAGCTGTATGCATGAGAAGCATACTATAAAAAGGCTAAGCTGCATTGTATAAGTTATTCTTCAATAAATCTTACTAAAAGCAATGATAGAAGCTAAGTTTCATTAATTGATAACACTTGCCTACCATCACATAACCATTTGGCATAGATAGATGGGGTTTGAATCCCAGATATTCTACTCTCAGAGTTCATTATTTCAACCTCTACACTACTCTTGCCTCAATACATGCTGTTTCTAGTTCGATGAAACTTCCCAGTACTTCTGTATTTTTTTTTGATAAAGGGTCTCTTGGTTGCTCTTATTTTTAAAAAACATAAAATACTACTGGATACAATACAAAGCAATTTGTGTCTGCAAATATTGAGATGTTTATGTGGATTTTGTTTTATAATTTAGTAGTGTGCTGATGCAAAAAAAAAAAAAAAAAAAAGATAGGGTTTCTAATCTTAAACCATCCTTGTTTTTCCTAAAATAAATCCCAATTGGTTATGATTTCTGAAGATTTTCTTTTTTTAACTAAAGTTCAAAAGTCAAACTGACATAATTCTCCTTTTTGTTTGGTTTAGGATCTGAGGTTATATTAATTTTATAAATGTTATGGTTTATAACTATGTCCCCCAATGCCTCATACACTCATAGGTGGAGCTCTGGAGCAGTGACAAGGTCATGGGGGCATGCTACCCATTAGAGGTAGTCCCCTGATGAGTTTGTAGCTAATTGTGGCATTGGGAAGTGAATCCTGGTTGAGGAATGTGTCACTGGAGGCCTGGCATGGGAAGGTGTCTTCCCCTCCTCCTTTTATGTCCTTTGCTTCCTGCCCGTCACATCATGAGCAATTTTCTTCAGTCATGCCCTTCTTCCAGGCCACACGGCCTGGAGCCAGTAGAATATGGACTAAAACTCTACAAACTGTGAGCCAAAATAAACTTTTCCTTCTTTAAGTTACTGTGTCTTTGTGGCAAGAAAAGTAACTGAGACAATAAAAGAGCTGAGAAATTTTTCCTTTTTAAGGCCTCTTACAGTTGTATTCCAGAGAATTTACATTGCTTGATTTTTGGTAAATCTGTCAGCAAAACCAATAATGTGTAGGGCTCTTTTGGTAGGTATGTTTTAGAATACTACATCAGTTTCCTAATGGCTCCATGATTATTTGGATTTATTTATTTAGAAACAGGGTCTCGCTTTGTAGATCACCTGGTGCTGAGCTCCTCTAACTCACAGCAGTCCTCCTGCCTCTGCCACCTGAGTGCTGGGATTACAGGTCTGAGCCATTGCACCAGGTATTGTGGTATGTGGTACTTACTGCTGGTGGGCATGAGTTACCTCACCAGGCATTGTTGTATGTGGTTACCAGGGATTAGGGACCTTGCTTTTGCAAGGCAGGGGTTGGACCTACTAAGCTAAATCCCAAACCCTTCCATTTTTTCTTAATTTTGTTTCGGTAAGCAATATTTTTTTTTTCTTTTCTATATAACTGGCTATTTTATCTAATTTCCAGTGTTACTGGGAGAGTAGTCCATAGTAGTTTCCACTGGGACTTTTCTTTGACCTCTGAGTTATTTAGAATCGTATCTTTTTTTTTGAGACAGGGTCTCGCTTTGTGGTTCAGGCTGGCCCTGAGGTTGGCCTCCAACTCACATCACAGCAATTCTCCTGCCTCTGCCTCCCAAGTGCTGGGATTACAGGCGTGAGCCACCACGCCCGGCACTGTGGTATGTGGTACTGGTTGCTGCTGGGCGTGAGTCTCCATGCCCAGTATGATATGTGCTTACCGGGGATCAAACCCAGGTCCTTGCGCTTGCAAGATAGGCGCCAGAACCACTGAGCTAACTCCTGGCCCTAGAATTGTATTTTTAAATTTCCAAATATATTTAAAAAAATCTATCCTTTGAATAGTATTGTGTTTAGAAAAATGATCCATATATGCTGATTGTATATGCTGACATGTACTCACCAGTCTGACAAAGAGACCAGCAAAGTTTTTAGGTATACACACAGTACAGGGTGTGTAGATCAACTCTAGAGGTGCAGCGCAAAAGGAGCCTTAGGTAATAATGAGCGAGAGTGGGTGCATCCTGATAAGTTTTACTTAGAGAAA
>PVIR01042855.1:0-11878 GCA_004026965.1 Petromus typicus | reverse complement strand
CCTTCTGTAAGTTGAACAGACCCTCAGGAGATGATTCAAAAGCAATCTCATTCACTGTGACACTGGTCACCTCTGCTCTTCCCTGAGACCGGCTTCCATTCATCCTTCCTTCATTTTCCTTTTCTAATTGTGTATCTGCTATGTGGTGGGTACAATGTCTAGTTCTGTAAAGGCAACAAAGAACATTGCAGAGGTCCCTGTATTGTTTATTGTCTGACTCGCTAGGATGTAAGTTTCAAAAATAGTTTCTCTCTTATCTTGCCTACCACTGTATCCCTAGCACCTAGATCAACTATAAGAAAGGAAGACCTCTGGAAAGAATTGTCAGATAAATGAATGGTTGAATGACAGCCCTTGGGGGATTATGCATCTGTAATGAGTGTTATGAAAGGGAAAGAACCCAATGGTAGGAGAATAGCCCAAGGCATAGTGACCTCCTCTAGTTTAAGAGGTCAGGGAGGTCTTACTGGGGAAGAGTTTTGTTTTCTGTGTGTGTGTGTGTGTGTGTGCGCGCCTTCCTGAGGCCTGAACAAAAGAGTCTTCACACTGAGCTATATCTTTAGATCTTTCTAAATTCTTACTTTAAAAACTGTGTTTTTGTAGTATTGGGGATTGAACCCAACAGCACCTCTGTACTGAACTACATCTCTAGTCCTTTAGTTTGACACAGAGTCTTACCAAGTCTCTAAGTTGCTTATATTGGGCACAAACATGATTCTCCTGCTTCAGCCTCCTAGAGTGCTGACATTACAGATGTGTGCTACAGGACTGAAATTTTACTCTAGGAGATACAGAACAACTCTACTCTGTACAGATGGAAGAGCACACACAAAGGCCAGGAAGAGAAGAATGAATGAGGTGCAAAGGATGTGCACTGTGGCTGGAGCTTAGAGGACTAGTAGGGGTAATCCAAGAGGAAGGGCAGGTAGGAACCAGTCTGCCCAAGCACAAGCCAGTGGACCTCTTAAGCTGCTGTAGACTGTCTTGAAAATGCATTGTTGAGTGGCTTCTTTGACCTGGAGCTATTATATTTCATATTATTGTTTGAAGGGGATTTTTAAAAAAATGTACTAGTGACTCTTACCTCCTACCTAATTTATTAGTGATTCTCATCTTCTTGGCATGAAAGGCCCCAGGGACTCAAAATAAAAGGGTTCTGTCTGCCTCACTGCCTCTTCTTAGGCAAAGAGCTGTTTTCCTTTTTAGAAAACCACACTGAGACCCTCCTTCTTGCTGAAGTGAATGAGGAAATGAACCTCTGACTCAATTTACTTCTGACCTTATTGAATTATCACAACAGGCTTGGGAGGTTGGCATAATTATTCCCATTGGGTAAGACGAGGAAACCGAGTGTTGAAAGAAATGAGAATCTGCAGTAAGGTTCAAGTGAAATGCGTCTCTTTATACTAGAAGTTTTGAGACTGATGATCTCTTTATGGAAAAATAACAACTTGGAGCTGCTCTGCCAGGCTACAAATTGGCAGAGCAAGAGACCAGAGTTATAAAAGTGCCAATAATCAGATGGGCCAAGTGAGATGAGGAGCAGTGGGGAAGTGTTCACTGGGAGTTCTGGTGTGCTGGCACAGCATTCCTGAGGAGCAAAACATGGTCCCTGTCTGCAAGAGGTGCATAATCTACAGGGAGGGGGAGACACATAAATGAGAGACTGATGTTGCATTGTAGAATGGGGTGCTGTCTCACAATGGTACATGGACTGAGAATTAGGAGCCCATAGGCACATCAGTGAAGTCTACTGTGGGGCCACATGAACCACAAGTATAGAGAATGCATACAAACAGGCAACCTTAACACTCTTGCAATCATTCTACCAACACTTATAAATTGCTATTCATGTACCAAGCACTAAAGATGAAAAAATAGAGAGTGTCCTCCCCCAATCTATTAGAGGAGACAGCCATTTAATAAATAGCTGCAGAAATCTACAAAAATAAACAGAATAGCTCTGGAAGGATGCAAATGGATAATAAGCCAGCTGTCATGGCACACACTGTGATCCCAGTGCTGAGAAAGGCCAAAGCAGAAGACTCTCAAATTCAAGTTGCACTTGGGCAATTTAGGGAGATCTTATCTCAAAGACATTTGAGGGGGCCCAGGTATTCAGCTCCTGGTTCCAGCACCTGCTTTGCAAGTGCAAGTTCCCTAGTTTTATCCCCTGTAACCACATACCACAATGTTGGGCATGGTGACTCATGCCTGTTTTCAGCACTCGGGAGGCAGAGGCAGGAGGATTGCAATGAGTTCAAAACTGGTCTGTGCTACATAGTGAGCTCAAGGCCAGCCTGAACTACAAAAGCAAGACCCCAAAGCAAAACAAAAAAACCCCTGTAATAAATATCATTAACAAAAAGTGTAAGGTGCTTTGAGAGGGTTAAAAGGAGGATCTGAGAGTCAGTTAAAAGTCTCTTCAGTAAAAGGTCACTGAAGGGCATGCCCAAACTTTTAAATTGTAGATTCCCAGGGAGAGTGCAGGGAAGAACATATTAAAGGAGGCTCCAGCATACAGAAAGCCTGCAACCAAGAGTATTCTTTTTCTGTTTGTTTTTTGAGACAAGGCCACACTTCATGATGCATGCTATCCTTAAACTTACTATATAGAGCAGGCTGGCCTTGAATTTGTGGTGATCCTCCTGCCTCAGCCTCTAGAGTGCTGGGATTATAGGCATATGCCACATGCCTGGTCATACTTAGTTGTTTTGTTTTGTTTTTTAAGTTTTTTGAGACAGGGTCTTGCTTTATAGTTCAGGCTGGCCCTGAGCTCAGCCTTCAACTCAGCAGTCCTTCCACCTCTGCCTCCCAAGTGCTGGGATTACAGTCACCATGCTAGAATTGTGGCATGTGGTACTGATAACTGGTGGGTGTGAATCTCCACACTTAGCATTGTTGTATGTGGTTACTGGGGATCCAACCTGGGTCTTTGGGCTTGCAAGGCAGGTGCCAGAACCACTGGACTAAATACCCAACCCAAGAATATTGATGTATTTCAGTACTCAGGAAGCTGAGGCAGGAAGATCACTTTTGAGGCTAGCCTGGGCTATATAGTGAGTTCAAGTCCAGCCTGAATTACAAAGCAAGACCCTATCTCAAAAAATAGGATCAGCAAATCAAAACAAAACAAAGCAAAATTCCCAAACTCCAAACAAACACACACACACACACACACACACACACACACACACACACACACACACACAGCAAAACAAGAATAATCCCAGCACTTGGGAGGTTGAAAACAAGAATATTCTTGGTGTATTCTGGAAAGCCAAGGGAAACCATGTGATGGAGCTACTAACTTGAAGGTCAAGATCTCTGTAATTGCTCAGTCTGAGAATGAATCCAGCACCTACGCTAGACTGAAAGGCTGATAATAGAGTATTTTGTTTATTGCTAGAGCAATACTTGCATTCTGTAAATACAAATTCTTGCTGTTTGCAGAGATGAAGAAACTCAATGTATGAATAGTTTTTGTTAAAAACTAAAAATGCGAGAAATAATGGACTTGTACTAATTCTCTACTGCCCTCAAAGTTGTAAAGTTACAGATTTTGCCAGTGGCTGCACCGTAGAGCCAGGGAAATCAAGTTTGAGCTAACCACATTGGTAAAAGAACTGATTTGCCTGGGTGCAAACTCTAGTCACAATGGGATGTAACAGAACTATGGCTGCCTTCTGAAGTCTACTTTTTCTTTTTTGTTTTTTGAGACAATGTATCACTATGTAGTTCAGGCTGATTTTAAACTCACCATGTAGCCCAGGCTAGCCTGGAATTCACAGAGATCCTCCTTCCTCAACCTCCCGCATGCTGGGGTTACAGGCCTGGGCCATCAGAGCCAGTTCTACAGTTTTCCTGATAGCTTGCTGGGTTCCCTTCTTTTCAGAAATTCTAAATTTCTTTTTGTCATAAACATCTAAAATATTTACATCAGAAAGCCTGTCAAGTGCCAACCCCTGAGATAACTGTTTCTTCTCCTTTGCAGATTCTATGCATATTATCTGCTAGACCTATAGCTTCTGAACACTGTGAGTCTGCAAAAAAAAAAAAGTATACCTTCCCTGAGCCCCAGCACAGAGAAGTACTGACTCTTGGAAGGGACCAGGACCAGGAGATGAGAGTGTGTCTCAGAGCTTTTAAAACACCTCTAGAAATTTTGATGATAAGCCGTGCTTAGGGACACTGTTCAACAGTAGCAGTTCTTAACCTTTTGAACGTTATGGGCCTCTTTGAGATATTGAGGAAACTATGCTTACTCAGATCCAGAAAAACTGTTGCAGGGAGGTATTTAATGTCCTGCCTGGCCTCAGGCAGACCTGAGACCTTCGAAAAGCAAACAGGCCACTCTCAGCAAACTACAGGCTCTTCTCAGTACATAAGACAGGTAGCCATAAAAGAAAATTTAGGATGGAATATACAGTCTCCCCAGTGCAGGGAAGTCTAGTGATTGCCTATACTCCTGTGCTGACTATCCTTAGACTCTCAGTCATAAACATTCCTTAGGATCATAGTTCCTTTCCAAAAATCTAAATGTAGTTTTCGGTCCCAGCTAGCTGCTGAAATCTGCTCCTGATTTTTCAGTCTCAGTTCCCTTGAATAAACCTTTTTCCTCACAAAGCCTGTCTCCTAGTAACATAAACTGATAAGGATATCCTAGACATCCTGGTATTTTTTCAAATTCTGCAGAAACTCAGAATTTCTGTAGATAGGTTCAGTCCAAAGGAACATCGAGTTTATTTTCCTCTAGGGAGCTGAGCCCAGGAGCTTTTTCACCTTTTTCTTCTCTAGTGATCTGGAATTGAGGCTCTTTTCAAAATCCTACATGTTTAAATGCAATTAAGAATAAAACTTACAAAAAGAAGCCCTACATTCCCAAGATAGAGATTTCTGACTCAAAACTTTTCTCTTGTTTAAGGCTTAGTAACCTTGCCAGAATTCATCCTAGAGAGTGTAGAAAGAAGATACGGTCACAAAACCAGATGTAAGAATCAATGGAACCAAACAGAGGATGTAGAGGCAACCCCAGCCACATTCACCCATCTAGTTTTTGACAAATGGGCTAAAAACATACACTGGATGAAAGATAGTCTCTTTGGCAAATGGTGTTGGGAAAACTGGCTATGCACACACCGAAGATTGAAGATTGAAGATAAAACCATATCTCCCACCATACACTCAACTAAAATAAAACAAGATCAAAAGCCTAAGCATAAAGACTCAAAGAGAAAACACTTAACTTGTTGGAAAACAAAATAAGAAAACTCTTGAAGACATGGTCATAGGTAAAGACTTTCTAAACAAACACTGATTGCACAAGAGGTAACATCAAAAGTCAATAAATGGGATTAGAGCATATTAAAAAGCTACAGAGCAAAGAAAATAAGCAACAGTGATGAGCAACCTATAGAATGGGGGGCCGGGGATTTAGCTCAGTGGTTCCGGCGCCTGTCTTGCAAGCTCAAGGACCCGGGTTTGATGCCCGGTAACCACATACCATACTGGGTGTGGAGACTCATGCCCAGCAGCAACCAGTACCACATACCACAGTGCTGGGCGTGGTGGCTCACGCCTGTAATCCCAGCACTCAGGAGGCAGAGGCAGGAGGATTGCTGTGATGTGAGTTTGAGGCTGAGCTCAGGGCCAGCCTGAACCACAAAGCGAGACCCTGTCTCAAAAAACCTAAAAATAAATAAATAAATAAATAAAAGAAAAAAGAAAAAAAAATAGAATGGGAAAAAAGTTTTGCCAGCTATTCTTCAGAGGACTAACAGCTAGAATATATGAAGAACTAAAAAAAAAAAAAAAAAAAAAAAAAAAAAAACACTTTCAAAAAAAAAAAAAAAAAAAAAAAAAAAAAAAAAAAAAAAAAATTAGACCTCCTTTCCCAAAATAAAAAGACATACTCAAGCCAGGTGTGATGGAACATACCTGTAATTTCAGCACTTAAGAGACTGAGGAAGGAGGATCCCTTCAAATTTGAGGCCAGCTTGTGCTACAT
Source organism: Petromus typicus (assembly GCA_004026965.1). Taxonomy (NCBI): domain Eukaryota; kingdom Metazoa; phylum Chordata; class Mammalia; order Rodentia; family Petromuridae; genus Petromus; species Petromus typicus. The sequence goes on along the minus strand of PVIR01042855.1, from coordinate 5,871 downwards.
AATGAGTTAAAAGCCAGCCTGAAATACATGTGAGACCTTATCTCAACAAACAAACAAATAGTAAAAAATGGCAAATGGACCAGGAATATAGTTCAGTGGCACCATACTGACTGGTAAGCACAAGGTCCTGAGATCCATCCCTGGTAGTATTAGAAGAAGAAGAAGAAGAAGAAGAAGAAGAAGAAGAAGAAGAAGAAGAAAAGGAGGAGGAGGAGGAGGAGGAGGAGGAGGAAGAGGAGGAAGAGGAGGAAGGCACTGAAATGAATAGTTTGGTTTTTTGTTTGCTTGTTTTTGTTTTTTTGAGATAGAGTCTTGCTTTGTAGTTCAGCCTGGCCCTGAATGTCGTCTGTAGCCCAGGCTAACCTCAAACTCGCAGCAATCCTTCTGTTTCTGCCTCCCAAGTGCTGGGATTACAGGCATGAGCCACCATGCCTGGCTGAATAGTTTTTTTTTTTTTACAAAGTACAAATGACCAGTGAAAATATATTCAACATCTCTGGCTATTAGAGAGAAACAAATTAAAACAATGCTGAAATTCCATCTGACTCCAGAAAGAATGACTATCATCAAGAAATCAAATTAGGGCCAAGGATTTAGCTCAGTGGTTTTGGCACCTGCCCTGCAAGCACAAGGGCCCAGGTTTGATCCTGGTAACCACATACTTAACAATGTTAGGTGTGGTGATTCACACCCACCAACAATCAGTACCACATACCACAGTGCCAGGTGTGGTAGCTCACGTCTGTAATCCCAGCATTTAGGAGGCAGAGACAGGAGGATTGCTAAATTTGAGGCTGAATTCTGGACTAGCCTGAACTATAAAGTGACACCCTGTCTCAAAAAAACTAAAAAAAAAAAAAAAAAAATCAAATTATAGCAGGGAGTGGTGGCTCATTTGATCCAATTACTCCCCTTTGAGATAATTTCCTGAAAGTGCTAAAGACGTCATATTATAGCGATACATGCATACTGATGTTTATAGCAGAACAATTCGTAATAGCTGAATCATGGAAGCACCCCATACATCTATAAAAAGATGAGTAAAGAGCTGGGGATTTAGCTTAAGTGATGAACTTAAGTGAATGGATGAACAAGGCCTAAGTTCAATCCCTGGCACCAAAAGTAAAATAAAATAAAATGAAAAGATAAATGTATAAAGAAAATGTAATATTTAGACATAATAATGTATTTCTTTGGCATAAAAAAGGATAGACTTGACTCATCTGTGGGAAAATGGATGCAATTGAGATCAAAATGTTAAGGAAGATAAATCAGACATGTCAGTTTAAATATGGTATGTTTTCTGTTACACAAGAAATCCAAAGTATAAGTGAGTTGAAAAGCAAAAAAAAAAGACAGATAATAGGAAACAGGGAACTAGATCTTTTTAAAGTGGGAAGTAGGCCAAGTGATGGATGCAGGGAGAGGCAGGGGAAGGGAAAGGAATGAAAAAAAATTTATATTTGTTATTTACAAGTACCAACTCCCAACACTGAATGTAATCATTTTGTATGGCAAACATGTACTTATAAAAGTGAAATAAAAGAGATTACAGAAAGAAGAAACTCTGGAAGTGCATCCTTTTTTTTTAGACAGGGTCTTGCTTTGTAGTTCAGGCTGGCCCTGAGCTCACTATGTAGTCAGGCAAGCCTCAAACTCACAGAAATCCTCCTGCTTCTGCCTCCCAGTCCTGGGATTACAGGCATGAGCCACCATGCCCAGCATTGTGGAATGTGGTACCAATTGCTAGTGGGCATGAGTCTCCACACTCAGCACTGTTGCATGTGGTTACCAAGGATCAAACCCAGGACCCTGCACTTGCAAGGCAGGCGCCAGAACCACTGAGTTAAATCCCTGGTCCCTGCCCTCAGATCCTGATGTTACAGTATAAGCATTCCTGCTAGTGACTTCTTATATTCTCCACTAATTGCTGGGCTTAGACAAGGATCTATAAAGCCTTCAAGGGTACTCTCCCTCTGCTGGCCAAATTTACCACCTTTTCAAACCCACACAGAAGCATTTGACCTTAGCTGAGAGGACAAAAGGGAGTGAAAACTTCCGCCTCTCCTTGACAGTGGATGCTACACTTTGTCTTTAGTAAAATAGAGAGACAATATTTTGTGGTAGTATTTTTTTTTTAGCTACTTTGAATGGGACCTTCCATGTCCTGTGATCCAAGGACTCCACGGCAGTGAAGCACCCACTATTTCCTTGGGGTCCCTAACCACTGCTATCCAAGGGAGAGTAGGAGCTACCATCATGAAGTTTACGTACTTCCTAATATGGTACTGACCTATTCATTAGAAAAGATTTTAAAAGTTGAAATTTTGGCAGCCACATTGCAGTAGATGTCTATTTTTTCTCCTCTGCTGTGGTGGATGTCTATTTTTAATTCTTGTAGGCGTATGTCACTCTTTGGGAAAGAAGCCACCTCTCTTTCACTCTTATTCTATGTACTTCCTGCATGGGGAATGATACTCCTAACCTTTAGGAAAGGCTGCTTGTCTTGCACCAGGCCAATCAGAGCATTTCACATCTCTGACCATTGTCCTTGGTTCTCAGGCAAGTATGTGACCCACGCCAGGCCACAGATCTAACCATGTCTCTTTTTAATGGATGGAATTGTAGCTTCCTATTTTAAGAACACCTATTTTACTTATTAGGTGTTATATTCACTTATGATCTAGTTTACAAAAGAAAAAAATTAACTTTTTAAGTTTTTTGTGATTTAAAAAACCTTTTTATTTAAAAAGTTTTATTAGAGTGCTAACGTGGGTGCTCTGGAGGAAATCCTTAATCATTTGTCATCAGTATGCCTCCAAGGGTGGAAAAAAATTCTCTGTGGTATATTTTTTGATGGCTATTTATAAAGTGTATGTAGAATTTTGTCCAGATTTCAGCCCAATCCCATTGTACTCCTCTTCCTGTTCTAAAGAAAAATGGATTTTCTGCTCGGTGAGCTGTGGTGACAGAGGCATGGATTCCCCCTTAGACTTTTGGTTTGCTTCATTTTACCCCTTTCCTGTTGTGGTAATGTCTTGACTCTTGACCATCACTTCCAGCAGGGCTTATACTTTACTTTCCCTGCGAGCAATGGGATAAATAACCCAAGCTTTATTATCTTCTGTTTTTGAGCTGTGTCCTTAGCAGGTTTTAATAATCAGGACTGAGTGACGATAATAACTTTCTTTAGATTTTTCATAAATAGATTAGATCAGATGTGGCCAAATGCGTGGGAAAGCCACCATCAGTTCCTGCTAATGACGACTCACTTCCTCTCCCTGCAGAGTTTCCTATGACTGCTGAATTTGATAGGCAAAGTGAAAGCTCTCTTCCTGCCTGGAACATCTCAATCGCAAACATAGTTTGTCAACTAGAAGGGCTACGCAGAATTTCTTAGCAAATGTATCACTATGGAAGGTTTCTCCTCATCCCCATGCCTTAGGATTCCACAGAGCCTCTGCCATATAAGTTTACAAATACTCCCACCCTACATCTTCCTGCTCACAGGCAAACTGTTATACAGATTTGTAAGAAATATGTGCCAATTCTTCTTTTTTTCTGGTTTCTTTTTTTTTGGGTGGGTGTCAGGTGTCAAACCCAGGGCTTTGTGCATGCCAACCATGTGTTTTACCACTGAGCTACACCCTTAGCTCCTTGTCGCGTTTTCGAGAACATCACAGGGTGGCCCATTTGTGGGAGAGTCTTAAAAGCCTCATTTGTGTTTAAATCAACTCGATAGTCTCAGACACTTAGGTTGGACACACTACAATGCCACAGAACCACTTTTTCTTATTCCCTTTAGGGAGGTGGCAGAGAGGTTGGAGGTAAAAGATCTGGAGACATTTGAAACAGAATGACAAAGCCAGGGGATGTGTAGGACAGAAGTGAAATAAATGAGGAGGCAAATGTTGATAATGGCTATTATTTTAAAAATCTCATAGTAAATCCACTGTTCCAGGCACCGTTACATACAGCAATTTGCTGATCTTCATAATCATACTGCAGGGTAGTTACTATTCTGCTTCATCCTTATTTTTCATGCAGGGAAATTGATGTATGGAGAGGTAAAGTAACTTGTTCAAAGCCCTATTTCCTATTTGCAATAAAGCTAGGATTTGAATCTAGGCAATTTGATTCCAGAATTTCTTTTAACTACTACGTTACATAGTGTCTCTCAGCCATTCTGTTCTGCCCAGGACGTGGCCTGCCTGGGCAATGGTATGCTCTTTTTGCTCTAAACATACTACACAACTTCCATTTCTCTGAAGGCACCAAGCTTTCTCTGGCCTTTGCTTTGGTTTCTTTCTTCCTTTTTTAGACAAGGTCTCGCTTTGTAGTTCAAACTGGCCCTGAGCTCAGCTTCCAACTCACATCACAACAATCCTCTTCCTCTGCCTCCCAAGTGCTGGGATTACAGGTGTGAGCCACCACGCCCTGCACTGTGGTAGGTGGTACTGATTGCTGCTGGGTATAAGTCTCCACACCCAATATTGTACGTGGTTAACTGGGGATCGAACCCAGGTCCTTGAGTTTGCAAGACAGGTGCTGGAACCACTAAGCGAAATCCCTGGCCCTCCCTTTTACTTTTTATTTTGAGATAAAGATTTGCTAAAGTTCCCTGGCTAACTTCAAACTTTCAATCCTTCTGACTCAAGTTGCCAAGTAGCTAGGATTATTTGCACATACCTCTGCACCCAGTCTCAACATACTTCTTTTTAAGACAGAGTCTCCCTTTGTAGTTCAGGCTGGCCCTAAGCTCAGCCTCAAACTCACATCACAGCAATCCTCCTGCCTCTGCCTCCCAAGTGCTGGGATTACAGGCGTGAGACAACATGCCCAGCACTGTGGTATGTGGTACTGGTTGCTGCTGGCTGTGAGTCTCCATGCCCAGTATTGTTATGTGGTTACCGGGGATTGAACCTGGGCCCTTGCGCTTGCAAGACAGGTGCCGAAACCACTGAACTATATCCCCGGTCCCTCAATATACTTCTAATGATAGCTCTGCAAGATGAGATCTAACACTCCATGAGATGCTGACTGAATATTTTCCAGAATTGCCGTGAATTCTCAGATTAAAGAAGGACATTGTGTACTAAGCAGGAAAAGTAGACACATATAGGGATAGAATGGCAGAAACCAAAGCCAAACTGAGTATCTTAAGAGACAGAAAAGGCAGATTTCCAACAAAGTTATGAAAAGCAGCACAACAAAGGATCTTTTCTTTTCTTTTTTCTTTCTTTTTTTTTTTTTTCCTTTGCTACTGAGGAATTGAAGCCTGGGGTGCTCGACCATTGAACTATAACCCTTGTCCTTTAAAAAAAAAAAATACCAGGCCTCAATAAGTTGCCCAGGCTTGAATTTGCTTATCCTCTTGCCTCAGAGTCCCACATATCTGTGATTATAGGTGTGTGCTGTTGTGCCTGTCAGAAGAAAAAAAATTTTTTGAGACAAGGTCTCACTTTTTTAATTCAGGCTGGTCCAGAACTATGTATCCCAGACAAGCCTCAAACTTGCAGCAATCCTCCTGCCTCTGCCTCCCAACTGGTGGGATTACAGGTGTGAGCCACCTTGCCCGGCTTGGCTTTCCTTGAGAATCAGTCTCTACAAATTTTTCATGGCGCCTTCGGTACTTCAGAATTAAGGCCTTTGGAAGAACGTGCCTGTTAAAGCAGAAAACAGGAACCTCGACGATGCTCAATGACCACGTCACACACCAGGCAACCCGACAGGAGATTTTATTAAAGGGAGTCTCCGGAGCCGGGGAGGGCAAAGGAAGGAGAGAAAGAGAGAGAGACGGAAGGAAAGGAAAGAGAGAAAGAAAGAGAGACGTGCAGAGAGGAGAAAGAAAAAGAAGCGGGGGGGGGGGGG
>PVIR01042854.1:0-12010 GCA_004026965.1 Petromus typicus | reverse complement strand
AGAAGTAGAAGTCAGGGCTGTAGCTGGACATGGTTTGCACTCCTGTAATCCCAAAACCTGGAGGCTCAGGCCGGAGGACAGCTGTGCATTCAAGGCCAGCCTGGGCTACTCTAGACCTTGTCTCAAAAAACCAAAACAAGGGCCAGGGATTTAGCTCTGTGGTTCCAGCACCTGCCTTGCAAGCACACAGTTCCAGGTTTGAACCCGGGTGACCACATATCACAATACTGCACATAGTGGCTCACGCCTGTAATCCCAGCACTTGGGAGGCAGAGGCAAGAGGATCGCTGTGAGGTCAAAGCTTGCCTGGGCTACACAGTGAGCTCAGGTCAGGCCTGGACTACAAAGTGAGACTCTGTCTCAAAAAAAAAGAGAGAAGTGTACAAATCTGAAATCAGACCAGTGATTTAGCCCCAATCACGTCATTATTTCCAGAGAAAATGAGGGAGATGGGAAGAGGTAAATCCTCATTTCTCATGACATTAAATAGTGTCCAGAAGATGGATCACAACATAATAGGTGGGAGATAATGGCTAAGACTGATCCATCAAAATCTATTCAAAGGCAACACACCTTCAGGTGCAGTGCACATTCCAGTCATCCTAGTTACTCAGGAGGCTGAAGCCACAGGAGTGCAAGTTTGAGACCATTCGTTCCGGGCAGATTAGCGAGATCTCAAGTACAAAGTTCAAAAGACGTGGAGTGTGAGCTTATTGCTTTGAAATGTGAGATGTGCGAGAAATCTCAAAATGTCAAAGTGGGTGCTGCTGGCAGGCGGTGGGCAGACAGGAAACGGCCACCGCGGTCTGCTGCTCTGGTGAGTTGCCGGTTCCCGGGGAGACCGTACATTGTCCGTCCGAGCCCGCTTCCTCCCGGGCTGACAGCTCCAGCGCCAAGGGCACGACTTTCTTCATTTTATGCATCTGAAATCTGTGTCAGTGGTGGTTTCCCCAGATGGTGTGTGAGGCGCAGTGCCTCCTCCAAGCGATGGGGTTTTAATCTAGTTCTGGGGCCTTTGCACTAAATTACATTTTCATCTTTTTAAAACTTTTTATTTTGAGTCAAGGTCTTGCTAAGTAACCTCTAAAGGGTGATCCTCCTGCCTCAGCCCCACAGAGTGATAGGATTAAAGGTGTATGTACCAGAGGGCCTGGCCTGGGTGTGTTTCAGAGTCACTGTAGTGTGGCATTATTTTGATAAAGGAAAATGGGGCTAACCGGAAGAGTTGATGGGCATGACCTCTCAAGGACCAAGCACAGTAAACATTTTCATTTAGAGTTGACTGGTTTTTTTGTTTTTGTGTTTTGTTTTTTTTTTTTAATTTTTTGAGACAAGGTCTTGCTTTGTAGTTCAGGCTGGCCCTGAGCTCACTAGGTAGCCCAGGCGAGTCTGGAACTCACAGCAATCTTCCTGCCTCTGCCTCCCAAGTGCTGGGATGACAGGCCTGAGCCGCCACATCTGGCACTGTAGTATACGGTTTTGATTGCTGGTGGGTATGAGTCTCCATGTCTGGCATTATTGTATGTGGTTTCTGGGGATTGAACCCACCCCCTTCAGCTTGCAAGACAGGTGCTGGAACCACTGAGTTAAATCCCCGGCCCAACTGGTTTTTTGAGACAGGGTCTCACTTTGTAGTTCAGGCTGGCCCTGAGCTCAGCCTCAAACTCACATCACAGCAGTCCTCCTGCCTCTGCCTCTCTAGTTCTGGGACTGCAGGTGTGAGCCACCACACCTGGCACTGTAGTATGTGGTACTGATTGCTGCTGGGCGTGAGTCTCCACGCCCAATATTGTATGTGGTTACTGAGGATCGAACCCGGATCATTGTGCTTGCAAGACAGGCGCCAGAACCACTGAGCTGACTCCCTGGCCCTGGTTTGTTTTTTGAGACAGGGTCTTGCTATATAGTTCAGGCTGGCCTCCAGCTCATGGAGATTCTCCTGCTTCAGCTTCCGCAGAGCTGGGGTTACAGATGTTGAACAGCACACTTGGTTTCTCATTTAGTTTTGTGAGCAACTTTGATTATAAGTCAGAGTTTTGATTTGAGGAAATGGGCTGAGAGAGGTTAAGTAACTTCCTGGGTGTCCCCCAGCCCCAGGTGACAGACTTAGAATCCTGGGGCTGCCCAGCTGCCCAAAGTAAGGCTGTACTGACTGGCTCAGGAGGTATCAAGGAAGAACTCTTTTCTCTCTGAGAAGCAGGGATCCCCACTTGGGCCTGGACTCCTGAGGACATCCTGGCACTGAGCCCGCCCCTTAGGATATGGATTACGGTCTTAACTGCAAGTGAGGAGGCTCAGGCTGTGTGTGCAAGGGTCAGGGGCTGAGTCAAGCCAGGCTGTGACAGGGCAGGTGGAGCCTGGGGCCACCAGAGTGGAGGGACTTTGGGGCCAGGGCTGCCCACGGCAGGACCTCGGGCACACTGTGATGTCAAGGGTAAGGCTGCCGAGGCCCTCCATGAGCTGTGCTTCTTGTGAAGCCGGAGCCCGTGCACTAACTGGTGAGCCCACTCCCTCTCCTGCGCCGTGCCATCACTTCTGACTGTCAGTCTGTCCTGGGGACACGTGGGGCGCCGCCCTTACAGGACACTCACAGCCTGTGTCTCGTTCTGCCTGGGAGATGTGAATTCCGGGTACCGGGGTGGCCCCGCCTCCTCCGTGTCTGTCCCTGGTCACAGCTTGTGTCAGGGAGCCTGGTGGCCCCCCATGGCCGGTCTCTCACCACAGGCCTCTGCGGGTTCCATGCCTCCTACACAGCGTCGCTCCTTCCTCTGCTGTCAGGTGGGAGGGAGGAAGAGACCGACCCCAGGGCCCTCGTGGGGATGTGGGACATGAAGCGTGTGGGCAGCCATCTGGAGAGGGTCCGGGAGCAGGGACGTGGCTGAGACTCCTAGTCCTGTCACTGAGGACAGTCTCCACCTGCGAGCCTCAGTTTCCCCATGCTGTGTGTGGCCCACCTTCCAATTTGCCGAAGCAGGTACGGGAGTGAAGCCTGGGTCACTGTGGTTCGTGGTCATTATTTTCTGTTTTGAACTCAGGGCCTTCACACTGAGCTATGGCCTGGTCCTTTTTTATTTTGAATTTTGAGACAGGATCTCGCTAAGTCACTAAGTTGTGCGGGCAGGGCTCAGACTTACAGTCCTCCTGCCTCAGCCTGTGAGTCGCCTGGCTCTCACAATCCTCCTCGCTCCTCACCTCTGTCAACCCTCTTCCTCTGCCAAAAAATCATGTATAGAAAAACTCACACCAAGACAGTGTGGGGTGAAGAGAATGGTACGGCCCTGCCCCGAGCCAGTGTCCTGGGCCTAGACCTTGGGAGCTTTTTCCACACTGTAGCAGCACTACACTGTGGCTGCCTGTGACTTCTTTTCTCTTTCTTTCTTTTTTTTCAGTACTGGAGATTGAACTCAGGGCCTTTGCACTAAGCTACATCCCGACCCTTTTCTTTTAAATTCCTAAATTGCCCAGGCAGGACTTGAACTTGGGATCCTCCTGCATCAGCCTCCTAGCGTGCTGAAATTGCACACTGAGATGAATCTGTAAAAGCCTGCACCTTCCACTCTGCCAGGACTCTGAGAAAAGCAACTGCCACACCATGACGCCAGGAAGACACTAGGGGACAGAGGCCTGAAAGAGCCAGGGAGCAGGCCTGCAGCAGGGCCCTCCGTCAGAGGCCTCGGCCCCTGCTCCTTCCTGAGGCGTGCTGGTCTGAAGGCTGCTCTGCACCCCTCCCCCTCAGGAGCAGTGACAACCGTGTCATGCAATTTATAGGAAATCCTCTAAAAAAATTTCTTTTAAATTTTTTGAGACCAATTTATTTTTTCATAGATTATTTATTATGTAGCTCAGGCTGGCCTCAAACTCACTATGTAACCCATGCTGGTCTCCATCTCATGGTGCTTCTCCTGCTTCAGCCTCCTGAGTGTTGAGTGTGTGTCACTATGCCCAGCAGAAGCCCTGTAAAATTTGGCCTCATTTCCTAGACTCAGTCTTCTTAACTCCCCAGTCAGTCATTGCCTCTTCCTGCAAATGGTGCTTTTTTGTTTGTTATTGCTGTTTTGAGACAGGGTTTCACTATGTATTTCAGTGTGGCCTCAACCTCACTACTTAGCCCAGAAAGGCCTTCAACTCACAGGGATCCTCCTGCCTCAGCTTCCTGAGCGCTGAGATTACAGGCATGAGCTACCATGCCTGGCTACAAATGACACTCTTACATCCTAACAGTCACAAATCATGCTCCTGCACTTTTCTAGGGTCTGAGCTTCCTTTGCCCAGCGTGTGAACTTTAAAAATAAAAAGATTTATTATTTAATACATACATTTTAGAAATCATACAGACTAGGTAAGCCACAGGCTGGGAGAAAGTGTTTGAAAATGATTTTATTTGACGAACAAAATATGTAAATAATTCCTAAAACTCAATGATAAAAAGGAGAAACCCTTGTAATACCAGGTGCTTGAGAGGCTGATGCAGGAGGATCCCAAGTTTGAGGCCAGCCTGAGCCAATTACCAAGATCCCATCTCAAAAAGACAAAGCATGGGATGTAGCTAAATGGAAAAGCACAGCCCCAAGCATGGGTCAGGCCCTGGGTTCCATCCCTAGTGCCACAAAAGTAAAAAGAGACACAGTCCCCCCAAAAAAGGGGGCAACAGATTTTCACAGGCACTTCCAAGGAGATGTGAGATGAATGATTGCTTAGGAAATGGAAGTGTGGCCGGGCGTGGTGGCTCACGCCTGTAATCCCAGCACTCGGGAGGCAGAGGCAGGATTGCTGTGATGTGAGTTCGAGGCTGAGCTCAGGGCCAGCCTGAACTACAAAGCAAGACCCTGACTCAAAAAAAAAAAAATAAATAAATAAATTCAGGAAATGGAAGTGTGTTATCTGTTCTCATCAGAAACACAACTCAAAATCACAAGCCCTCAAGTATTCAAATGAAAAAGACTGACCTAAAAGCTGAGCCTAGTGGGGCACACGTATACATCCCAGTTCTGAGGCTGAGGCAGGAGGATCTCCACAAGTTCAGGGCCAGCCTGGGCTACATAGTAAGACCCTGTCTCCAAAAAAATAAATAAAATTTTTAAAAAGGAAGAAAAAGGACAAACAGTGATGATACCAAACCCTGGCCCAATGAGGCGCAAACCACACTCACGGCTTCTGTGGCAGCCATTCCTTCCATTCCCGGCTTTCCACCCAAGAGAAACCGTGCCTCTGTTCCCAGAAAGGCCTGAGAAAGCATCTTCTGAGCAGTTTTATTTATAGAAGCCCCAACTGGAAGCGGCCCAGCTCTCCATCATTAGGAAATGGGTAAACAGACCGGTATATTCACATAATACAATACCACTCAGCAGTAAATAGGACCCGGCTGCTGAGACAAGCAACAACACGCTTGGGTCTCGAGCACCGTGCTGAGTCAGAGAACCTCACACAGTGAGTCCGTTTCTATGGAACCCAGGCCCAGCAAGGGAAGGATTTCCTGGGAGGTCGGGCAGTCTTCTAAGTGGCAGTCACATTCTTTACACAGCTAGGGTTTGCTTTGCGTAGAGGTCGGCAAAAACCCAGGAAATCACTGAGTGTCAGTGTATGCCTGGGATCCCAGCACTTGGGAGGCTGAGGCAGGAAGATCGCTGATAGTCCAGGCTCTTCAGAGGAAAGTGTACAGTGGTGTCTGCAATATACTCCGGGGTGTGTGTGTGTGTGTGTGTGTGTGTGTGTGTGTGTGTGTGTACTAGGAATTGGACCTGGGACCTTCATACTGTGCTGTGCTTCCAATTCTTTTTTTGTAAGTTTTTTGAGACAGGGTCTCACTTTGTAGTTCAGGCTGGCCCTAAACTTACTATGTAGCCCAGGCCAGCCTTGAAGTCACAACAATCCTCCTGCCTCTGCCTCCAGAGTTCTGGGATTACAGGCGTGAGCTACCATGGCCAACATTGTGGTATGTGGCAACAGGGATCAAACTCGAGACCTTGCACTTGCCAGGCAGACACTGGAACCACTGAGCTAAATCCTTGGCCTGAAGTGTCAGTATTTAACAGAGGAGAAATTTGGCTCTATTTGACTTTTTGGGTGTTTTATTTATTTTTTTTTTTTAGGTTTTTTTGAGACAGGGTCTCACTTTGTAGTTCAGGCTGGCCCTGAGCTCAGCCTCAAACTCACATCACAGCAATCCTCCTGCCTCTGCCTCCCAAGTGCTGGGATGACAGGCGTGAGCCACCACGCCCGGCACTGTGGTATGTGGTACTGGTTGCTGCTGAGTGTGAGTCTCCACGCCCAGTATGGTATGTGGTTACTGGGAATCGAACCCGGGCCCTTGCGCTTGCAAGACAGGCGCCGGAACCACTGAGCTAAATCCCCGGCCCTTGGTGTTTTAGTTTTTGAGACAAGGTCCTGCTATATAGCTCAGACTGGCCTTGAGCTCACAGTGACTCTCCTGCCTCAGCCTCCGGAGTGCTGACATTACAGTTGTGCTCCTGCCCACCCAAAGCTCTCCCGACTGCGGCCAGGGTTCTGCTCCTCTTTGCCCAGGGTCCCTGCTCCTCCTTGCTCCTGGCCGGGGCATCCTTGTGGCTGGGGTCACGTGGACTGCTCATGGCATGGCAGGTGGCTTCATCACAGCCACCAAGCAAGATAGCGAGACCAGAGCCCAAGTCTCTTTGTAATCTGATTTCAAAAGTGACGTCCCAAACCTTTCCTTCATTCCTCCTTTTTTAGGCAGTCCCAGGGATTGAATCCAGGTGCTTCTTACTCAGCTACTTTCCCAGCCCTTATCTTATATTTGAGACAGGGCCTCACTAAGTTGCTGAGTTGCCTGGGCTGGCCTTATTTTCCATCCTCCTACCTCAGCCTTCCAGTATGTACCACCACATCTGACCCTTTGCTTTTTCATTTCTCCTTCTTCATCTTCTCTTTGGCCAGGTAGCAGGGAAATGAACCCAGGATCTCACACAGGCTAAGCAGACACTGTACCACTGAGCTACATCCCAGCCCTTCGGAAACTTTTTATTTTGGGATAACATCAGTTTTACAGAAAAACCACAAAGATGCCTGATCACCTTCACCTTGTTCCCTAATGTCATCTTTGGAACCGGCCTCAGGCCTCAGCCCAAACTCTCAGATGCCTGTGGCCAGTCACGGAGGCCCAGCCTCCGGGCCTGTTTTACTCATCTGCACAGCAGCAAGTCCTTCTGCCCCAGGATCCGCACTGCACTTCGTCTGTCTCATCTTTGTCTCCAGCAGCTTCTCCGGCCTTCTCCAGTCATGAACTTGAGTTTTGAGACTTGCCAGTGCGCCGGGACTGAAACCAAGAATCTTGCCTGCCAAGCACATACCAACCGCTCCTCAGAGCCACGCCTCCCACGCCCTCTTCCCCCTTCTCTGTATTCCTGCAGCTGGGAATGGTGGCGCACACCTGCAATCCCAGCACTGGGGAGGCTGAGGCAGGAGGATCACTGGAATTGGAGACTATCTGGGCTGCATACTGAGTTCAAACCAGTCTAAATTACAGAGTGAGGCTCTGTCTCAACAAAACAAGGCAAACTCCAGGTGCTGGGTCTGTTTATTGTTCCTGTGTTGCCAGTGTTTTCAGGCCACCTCGGCCATCTCGTGACCTGTGTTGGCATGCACCACCATGCCTACGTGTGGGGGCTCTTTGGAGGTTACTTATATATTTGCAGTGACTTAAACCAAAATGCTTTAGTTGTGAGGGTCCTTAGCCACAGTTGGGGATGAGAACGACACTCAGTAGTACCGTCCATGTTCAGTGCATGAGGGTCTGGGTTCGATCCCTAGTGCCACCAAAAAAAATAATTTTTTTTTTGAGACACTGTCTCACTTTTGTAGTTCAGGGTGGTCCTGAGCTCAGTCTTGAACTCACAGCAATCCCCCTGCCTCCCAAGTGCTGGGATTACAGGCATGAGCCACCACGCCCGGCACCCACCAAAATATTTTTGAAGGGGAGGAGGAGCAGCATGTTCATGTGCACTGGCAGAGGACAGGCCAGACATGGCAGCAGTGAACAGCAACCAGAAAGCTGTGAGGAGGCAGAGAAAGCGAAGGATCAAGACCGGGCAGCACTTTATTCTCCTTTTTTTACTTTTTTTGAAACAGGGTCTCGCTTTGTAGTTCAGGCTGGCCCTGAGCTCAGCCTCCAACTCACATCACAGCAATCCTCCTGCCTCTGCCTCCCAAGTGCTGGGATTATAGGTGTGAGCCACCACGCCCGGCACTGTGGTATGTGGTATTGATTGCTGCTGGGTTGAGTCTCCACACCCAGTGTTGTATGTGGTTACCGGGGATTGAACACCGGCCCTTGCTCTTGCAAGACAGGCGCCGGAACCACTGAGCTATATCCCTGGCCCCACCTCATTCCCTTTGAAACTGGAAGCAGAACCCAGATTGGAATCAGAAGTGACCTCAGGAGGTGACAAAGGAGGGAACAGGCAGGCAGGGCCTGGACCTGGCCGCCAAGAGGAGACGGCGCCTGGCAGAAGGGGACGAAGGGCCAGAGTTGGAGGGGAGTCACTAGGCCAGCTTCACAGCGCAGTGCTTGGTCTCACTCTGGGTCTCTGTTGCCACCCTGGCAAGTCAGCGTGTGTGTCCCTGTGCCTGACCAGGGTGTGGTCTTCGCTCATGACGTGCTGGACTGTTTCTATGGTCTGAGCATCCTGCTTCCCAGCACCCATGTGACACGGGGGCCTGGCCCTGTAATCGGCCTCAGCTATGAACACTACCATCCATGTGGCCCTGAGAACCCACACTTGCCTTCAAGTCTATGCTCCTGCCAGGCCTGATGGTGCACATATATAACCCTGACACTTGGGAAGCTGAGGCAGGAGGATTAAGGCAAGTTCAAGGCCAGCCTAAACTACACGGCAAGACCCTGTCTCAAAAAATAAATAGGGGGCCGGGGATTTAGCTCAGAGGTGCTGTGTCTGCCTTGCAGCCACAGGTCCTGAGTTCGATCTCCAGTATGGGGGTGGGGGGTTGGGGGGGATCTTGGCCAGAGTGGTTTATGGAAGCGTTGCAGAGAGTGGCTATCAGAGGGTGGGGGTCACACCACGGGGTCTGGGCCCCCAGCCCATCCTTGGTTCCTTCCTCTTCCGCCAAGGTGCTGTGCTCAGCACATCCTCTCTGAGGCGCTCCAAGTTCCTCCAGCCCTGACCTGCTCTGTGACCCCAGCTCCCCGCCCCTCCCCCACAGGGGGCCTCCCAGGTTTCTCTGGAGACTCTGCGCAAACCCTAATCTTTTCTGCACCCGTGTCTGCTGCTGAAAAAATACTAGATGAGTGCTCACTTCAGAAGCACGTAGACTGAAACCAAAAATAGATGAGAGCAGCCCAACTCTCGGGCCTGCTGTGGGTTCCTCTGGGGGGAACACGTTCATTTCCTCTTTTATTCCTTCTGCAGATATTTACCAGCCTAACCTCCTAGCCCCAAAGACCACATAGGTCAAGTGTCCACATGTATGTGCTGGTATGTACTCACACACACGCAGGGCTGTCAGCTGATGCGAGGGCAGGTGCACAGGAATCTGCCTCAGCCTCCCAGAGCGCGGACACGCCGGGGAATGTCAGCCGCCATGCCTGGCTGACCGGGGCCTTCGAACCCAGAGCCCGGGGAGCTGCCATCGGGACAGTGAGATGACAGAACGAAGAGAGCCCTTCGCTGAGGGACATCTTTCTGAGACCCTGGGAGCAGATGATCTGATGCACCTAGGGCTTTGTCCTGCAGCTACTTCAGAGAAGTCATGAACCGTGTGCTGCAAGTGTGGGCAGGGCAGGGTCCTGTCTAGATACTCTTAGAGACTCAGGCTTGCAGCACTTAAAACTGTGAGAAGTGGGGGAGGTGGCTCAGGTTCATACCTTGGGTTCCCCATGAGAAAAATGTGGATT
Source organism: Petromus typicus (assembly GCA_004026965.1). NCBI lineage: Eukaryota > Metazoa > Chordata > Mammalia > Rodentia > Petromuridae > Petromus > Petromus typicus. Next base: position 2,124 of record PVIR01042854.1, on the reverse strand, counting down.
AAGGGTGTTAGGGGGGACTGTTGGCTCTATGCCAGCCTTTGGACATGTGCCTGGTCTGCAGAAGCTGACAGGTCAGTGCCAACGCTGGCCTTGCCTACAGCTGATCAGACAAGGGTTCCAGTTTCGTCTGCAGGTGGGAATTGTTTAGTATGTTAAAGCTGTCTTTCTTTTGAGAGGGGTGTTACTAGAGATTGAACCTGGAGCTTTTCACTGAACTAATACCTAATCCTTTTTATTTATTTTTTTGAGACAGGGTCTCATTTTGTAGTTCAGGCCCTGAACTTACTACATAGCCCAGGACAGCCTCAAACTCAGCAATCCTGCTGCCTCTGCTTCCTGAGTGCTGGGATTACAGGCGTGAGCCACCACACCCAGTATTGTGGTATATGGTTACCTTCTGCTTGCCAGGCAGAGGCCTGGACCAGAGAGATAAATCCTTGACCCCTTTTTATGGTTTTTTTTTTTTTTAAGGCTTTTTGAGACAGGGTCTCGCTTTGTGGTTCAGGCTGGCCCTGAGCTCATCCTCAAACTCACATCACAGCAATCCTCCTGCCTCTGCCTCCCGAGTGCTGGGATTACAGGCGTGAGCCACCACGCCCGGCACTGTGGTATGTGGTGCTGGTTGCTGCTGGGGTGAGTCTCCACGTCCAGTATTGTATGTGGTTACCGAGGATCGAACCCTGGTCCTTGTGCTTGCAAGACAGGCGCCGGAACCACTGAGCTAAATCCCTGGTCCCCCCATTTTTATGTTTTGAAACAAGGTCTTGCTATGTACTCCAAACTGGCCTGGAACTCACTGTGCAGCCCAGGCTGGCCTCACTGAGATCCTCCTGTTTCAGCCCTCTGGATTCTGGGTTACAGATGTCTACCACCATGCCAGGCCTCTTGTCTCAAAATTTTAAAAATCTCCAGTACCAGGGGAGGTGGAGAAAGGGAGGAAAGGTGGCCCACAGCAGCCGAGAGCCCCCACACCCTCCTCCTCGTCCCAGCTGTCCCCAGCCTCACAGCCTCTGCGGAGGAAATACGGCGGACTGACTTCCGCCGCTGACCCGAGCCTTCCGGGAAGCATCTGCGCTGCTCTGTCACTGCCCTGGAAGGAAGCCCGCGTCAGTGTCACCTCCGTCTCCGGCAGCAGGGGACAGACAGCACGGCAGAAGGGCCTCCCTGAGGTCAGCCTGCCAGGGATATGCTTGGGTTGTTTTCTGCTTGCAAAATGGAAATCGCTTTCCTTATTAAAATATAAATGCAGACGTGTGGGTTTTCAGAAACTTTACACAAATGCAGGAAGCCAAAAGAAAGAGTGCACTTCACCTCTGATCCCATCATTCACGAAACACACAGGCAAGCACTTTTTATTTTCCTACAGAAAGGAAATCAAAACTGGCCTTGTGGTATAACCTGTAATCCCAGCACTTGGGAGGCTGAGGCAGGAAGATAGCTTTAAGTGTGAGGTCAGCCTGGCACACCTACCAAGACCCTGTCTCAAAACAACAACAAAATTTATTTTAAAAAGAAAAGAAATCAGGGCCTGGGGAGTTAGCTCAGTGGTTCCGGCGCCTGTCTTGCAAGTGCAAGGACCAGGGTTTGATCCTCGGTAACCACATACCATACTGGGCATGGAGACACACGCCCAGCAGCAACCAGTACCACATACCACAGTGCCAGGCGTGGTGGCTCATGCCTGTCATTCCAGCACTCGGGAGGCAGAGGCAGGAGGATTGCTGTGATGTGAGTCTGAGGCTGAGCTCAGAGCCAACCTGAACTACAAAGCGAGACCCTGTCTCAAAAAAACCTAAAAAAAAAAAAAAAAGAAAGAAAAGAAACCAAAATATACATATATTGGAGTCAGATTTATTTATTTTGAGGCAGACTTTCTACATAATCCAGGCTGGCCTTAAACTCCTAGAGATCCTCCTGCTTCAGCACCCTAAATGCTGAGATTACAGGTGAGCACCACCATGCCCAGCAGGTGTCATGATAATTAGTCTGCATTTCCTAGAACTTTATATAAAGGGAATCAGACATGTTTTTGATCTGGCTTCTCTCATTTAGCACAGTTAATTTCATTTAGCTCTTATACACACACACACACCCCCAACACCAAGCTGGGCATTAATAGCAACT
>PVIR01042853.1:0-12043 GCA_004026965.1 Petromus typicus | reverse complement strand
ATCGCAGCAGTTGGGGCTGATACAGTAGTAACTTCACTACTATTGATACACTGAGGGAAAGTTGTCTTGCTCTTGAAAATTAAATTCTAAACTATGGCTTTAAAAGTACTGGGAGTGTGGTAGTCCGTGAAGCTGAGGCCCTAGTCCTCTGATAGAAGCCAAAAGATATCTGTCATGGGCGCTTTCGGCTGCTACCCACATGGTTCTCACCTGCCTGGAAACCTTAGGGAGAGAAGGCTGCTGTGGACTTCAGTGTCAATGCAGCTGACCAGTCAATACGCTGGTCCTAAACTCTGCTCACATATCTGCTCTCCTGCATCAGTGCATACTGAATCCTTTTTTGACTCCTAAATCTTGTGGAAAGGCCTCTCGCTAAGAAACTCTTCAAGATATCATAAGAGCTCAGTAACTTCTGAGAAATGTTTTCCAGAAGTCATGGCCACAGTGGTGAGCTGATCATTTGAGTGCCTAGAATTGTCCCTACTGCTGCAGGTCTTTTGCAGTGAGATGGTGGAACCAGAACCACTGAATGTGCTTCCAATGTTATCTGCAGTAAAACACTGTCTTAGTTCAGTGATTAAAGAGAAATCAAGAAGGACTTACTTGAAGTATAATGTGCTAAGATATATCAGAGATCAGATTTGTACACACTGAAGGAACTGATTATCTCTCCTTGCAAAATAACTATAGGGTGCATCCTTTGAAATTCATTCCTTGTGGTGAATACAGCCAGCTTGCATATGTATTAGTTTGTAAATAGTTACACAAAAATTGAGTGGCTTCTAACATTAAATGTGTATTTGGTGTTCATGGATACCCATGTTGAAGATCATTTGGCTGAACAGGAGGGGTTCTGCTGATTGGATTCGCCCCAGGCATGAGTTGTGTGGTCAGTACCAAGGATGCAGGGCTATGACACTACCACAGCATCCCCACAGCAAGTGGAAGAGTGAACGGAATCCACAAACTGAGCTGAATGGGCAAATGGAAATCCAAGAGCATCCAATGTTGTCACACAATTGTGATTTTTTTTTTTAACCTTGGTAGCTCCTAAAGTTCTAAAAGCCTTTATTACCCTGGTTGATCAGGAGTTGACTATCACATAGAAGAACAATAATAATTTTCAGAGTTTATGATATAAGATGTTTCAAATACATTTGTGTGTAAGTATAAAATAAAGCTGTCAGTGATCTTAATACATGACTTTAAACAAAAATTAACAAGTGGTTCTCTGAGAAAACATGTCTTTCATGGAAAATGTCTCCCAGAATATGATTTTTAAAATCTGCTCTGTATCCCTACTACTGTTAGAACACAGGTTCTCACTCAGTAGGTTTGAGGTGGTTGCATACACTCTGCTTTTCTTCAGACTGCATTTTATTCTAAGAATAATGCTAGCATCTAGAAAAGATATATTCATATTTTGGAAAATAGTATTTGAAGTGAGTACAGCTTTTTTTATTTTTTGATTTTAGTCTGTTTTTGTTTGGTGAAAAATAGTTTTACATTTGTGTTTTGCCTTATAATTTCAAACAGTAGGTGTATTTTAGGTTCAATTGATATATTATTTTGACAATGTCACTTTTGGAGATACTATTTAGAAGTATATACTGAGGCATCTCTGAGCTGGAAAAATGCTGAAGTTACAACAATGGTGACCACACTGCGTGGTCAGATGTTAGTAATTCATCTTTATCATGATGAGAGGAAGCATGTGACTCAGAATTTCTTCTCCTCCCTCTTTATTCTGAAGCTCTTGTGAAGAGAGGCCCTACCATGAGATTTGGATTGAGGAAAGGATGACAAATGTCTTCTGACACTAGTGGACAGACACACAGACAGAGGTGAGTGCAGCATCAGCAAGTGAGGTGCTGCAGTCAGCTGACAGCAGCCATGTCCTCCCCCGGGCCTCCCAGGCAGGCCGAGCACCGCACCCTCCACAGCCTGTACATTATGGGACCAATGGTTTTGGTTCATAAGCAAAATCAGAAAATATCTTGACTGGGTTATGACTTTCTAAGCAAGGAATTTAGAATTGTAGGGACTGGCAAGGTATAAATAAATAAATAAATATATCAACATTGGGAAAACTTTGAACACTGTGGCTTAGACTCATTTCCTACCAAAGCAGTTCAGGCTATGAATATCTGTAAAGCTCTTCCACTTCCAAGTGACATCATAACCCCAAATATTTGACTATAACAATTTCTGACTATTATTATATCAGGAGAAGTTTATCCAGTTGGTGGGGCTAAAATGAGAAGGAGGAAAGACATCTAAGGTGCAGGAGAGTCTCTCAGTCCCCTCTACAAAGTCCTCCCCTCCCCTGCATATCCAGGATGCAGCTGAGGATCTCTCTCAGCAGTTTGAGACACCAGAAAGAGCAGGTGGTAGAGCCCAGCCTCATATGTCAGCTTCCCTAGAGGGGTTTTTGTTATGGTTTTTATCACTGTGGGGGACCAACTGTTATGCTGTTGACAGTAATAAGTCCCAACATCTTCAGCCTCCATACCACTGATGCTGAGTGTGAAATCTGTCCCAGACCCACTGCCACTGAATCTCGATGGGATCCCAGAGGCTAAACTAGAAGCAGCATAGATCAGGAGTTTAGGCACTTTCCCTGGTTGTTGCTGATACCAGGCTAAATATTTGCTTATGTCCTGACTCGCCCGGCAACTGATGGTGACTAGGTCGCCTACAGAAGCAGACAGGGAAGATGGAGACTGGGTCATCTGGGTGTCACATCTGGAACCTGACATCAGAAACATAAAAACAAAAATGCACACAATTAAACATGACAAAGGGGAACATTTCTGAAAAGCCAGCGCCGACCACATTTGCCTAGGCAGGTTTCCTTGTTCTCCTTCCTCACCTGGGATCCAGAGCAGCAGGAGCCCCAGGAGCTGAGCGGGGACCCTCACATCCATGTTGTGTCCTGCCTGGAACTGAGTCCTGCACAGCGTGTGAGGAGCCCATGAAGATTCCTCAGGACGGTGGGTGAGGCTCTGGGTACATGCAAATCAGCAGGGCTGGGTGAAGCGGGCTCTGGTGCAGGATGCACTTTTCTCTACAACTAGGCACAGCCCTAGTGTCCCCAGATCAGTTGAGAAGAACGGATTTCCCTGTGCAGAGCATGTTTCTCCCTAGAGGATATTCAGTTACAAAAAAAAAAAAAGTGAGGGAGCTTTTTTGAAACTTAAGATGAATCTAGGCCTAAATTTGTAATATATTTTGCAGTTAGGGTTCTGTGGAGGAGTACTCTTGTTTGCAAAGAACAAGAACCAGTGTATATATTACAGTATGATGTTATAGAGTCTTTAATTTACTCTGATTTTTTCAGACCCATGCAGAGGCAACAAATGGAAGAAGTCTGTGCTGGGACTACAGGTGGAAACAGGGATCTTTGCAGAGGTCCTGGTATCAGTTGTGTCAAGGTACATTTTATATAGAAATCATGATCACACTCGACACTGAAAATTTGTACCAATATATGACACAATGTAATTCTCATTTGTCCTCATTCCCCTACCCCCACTACAATCTTCCTTCCCCCTATATATGTTAGCTTTCTTTTCTCTTTTTAAACATCACATATTTTCATTCCCTTCTTTACTCATACCTACTTCCCCTTCCCTTTGAATATTCTCTATTTCACAGTATCTATCATACATTGTGGAACTCATTTACATCTTCAGTTTTTCATCCCAGAGAAAAGATATTCTATATACACCTGTGTGCCCTATTTACATCAATTATGACTATGTCCTCAAAGTTCATCCATTTGAGTATAAAGGATTCAAATTTATCATTCTTTATAGCAGAGTAGAACTCTATTTTATTAAAAACCACATCTTTTTTCCTTTTTCTTGTTGCTGGGTACTTGGGTATTTTCTATGATTTGGCTGTCACAGACTGAACTGCTATAAGCATGGGTGCACATATGTCACTGTGATATGAATCTTGTAATTCTTTCATGTATATCCCTAGCAGGGGAATAGCAAGGTCAAATGGGAACTACAGTCTTAATCTGGTGAAGAATCTCCACATTGATGTCCACATTTGTTGCACCAGTCTACCTTTCCACCAACAGTGGATAAGTGTTCCTTTCTCCCCCGAAGATTTGTCAGCATTTGTCAATGGTTGATTTTTCGATAGTAATTATTATTTGTAGAGTGAGATGGAATCTCAGATTATCTGCATCCCCTGCATGACAAGTAATATTGAACATTTTATAGATAAAATCTATTTTATGACTTTCAAAATCTCATTTCCCTAAGATGTACCTTAAATTTCTGACTCTAAGCAAAATATTTCCTATCTAGGAGATAAAAGGGATGGGGAAAATATAAAATTTAGTATTAAGGAGTACAGAAGGAATAGATGAGAACTTTAAAGAGTACTATCCATATACCAGAGAAACAAAATGAAAAATGTCTCATTTATTTCTTTTCCCAGACAACATTCCTGAAGTCCAAGTGGAGGAGTAAAATGGGAAGTGTCATCTTCACTTGTCATAAATATTAAATATAGTAGAAGGTGTTCCTCAAAGCTCAGAGCCTGGATTCTTGCATTTATGATAGCAGAACACAGATTCTTGTCACTGATGTGTGTTGGGTGATTTCAAGCATCAGCAGATTGAAGTTCAGTGTCTTGATCCAAAAAAGAATCAAGGAATTATGAGCTCCTGGTCAGACTGTACATGAGTGAGTTTATGTATTGAGGAAACACCAGACTTGAACTTTACTAATTTGCTCCATCTCCATCAGACTATTTCTAACAAGAAGATGAGGAAACACTGATTGGACCTGGACACTCATTATCCCACTGGCCATGGACAATGTAGTTCTCCAGGGGAGGAGTCTCAGGGAGTGAAAAGTGCACCAACAAAAGTATTATTATTTACCTGGTTATAGGATTAAAATAAGGTGTTCTCTTTGACTATACACAATATCTTACATCTTGGAGAGTCTAACATTGATATTCTTATTAGTTTTCTGTGATAGTCTTCTTGCCTGCATGACTTGAAATAATTTTTATTTAGTCTTGGACTACATAAAGACCTGCTTTACCAGTCTGAGAGCTAGTTACTTTACATATTCCCCCAGGAGAGGCTGTGACATCTTAGATCTGTCCATGACAGAGGGATTTGTGAGGTTGTGAGATGTTACTTGAGAAAGTCATGCAACTGTAGTGTAGGTGGCCTGTTAACTGAGACTGTTGTTTGTGCTGGTAGAGATGTCAGAGGCATGGTTTGAACATATTGAGATGCTTTAGAATGTGTCACTTAGTTCTTACAGAAAGAGAAACATTCCCAACAAATTATGACCTTCAAATCAAACCTATCATAGTCACGCATGGAGCACCGGTGACAGCTGGGAACCTACCCTAGTCAGTGAACTGCTTCAGTAGAGATGAAATATGTCTATCCATCTTCTCAGTCCTAAAACTCTGGTCAGAGGCAGCGCAGACATTCCATTCTGTCCTCTTCCCAGTGGGGGACACTCAGGCCTCATCTTCCTGTTAATTCATTATTTTCTTGCTATTTTAGCTCAAGATAAGGACTGCTACATTCGATGGTAGCAGGATATAGTCTCCCCAAACCACTAACCAAGGAGATGTAATCAGAGTTAGATTCACTTCAGATTATGGTATCTTTAGAATGGTTTTAATTTAGAAGTATTTCTTGAAGGCTGAGTCCTAGGAAACAATAGGAAATGAAAACTAGGAAGTAGCATTTTTCAGACATACAGTTCAAGTATTTATATGTGTTAATATAGAATTTTAAATGAATACAGAATATTAATTTAATAAAATAATTAACTACAGAATATTAAAGCAGAGGAAAACTGATCATTCATTAGGTATAAAAGACCAAGTAGTCCCTTGTCATATATTTTAAATTATATGTATCACTTTATATAGCCAAGGAAATCTCTGAAGCAATATCTGAAGAAAATTGCTGGTTAGCTCCAAGGGCAGTCAAAGCCCTTAGTGACCCTGGCTGATTTCATGGTTCCCTTCATCCAGCTTCTGGCTCAGGGGTTCAACATGTTGGACAGAGCTTCACATGTCCTTATAATCACTTCGCCACTGACCACGAGGAAGTGGGTGGTTTTCTGCCCTCCTGCTCCCCCCAAGGCAAGCTCATTCTCTCAGGGTACGATTCCAACTTGAAACCCAGGTCAGCAGGTGTTGAGGTTCTTCCTTATCACTTAGTCTCCTTCTCCATAACATGGGGAATGAAGATATTAACAGGGATGTATTAGAGAGAAAACTGTGTAAGATGCTAAGGAAGCTCATAAATCTGAGTTTGAAGGTCTTTCTCAAAATTCTTTTAACCCCTGAAATCCACACATAATCCTAATTTCATCTAAAAGAGCTGAGTGAGACTCAAGTTACAACAGGAATGTGGAACATCTGTGAAAAGACACAAGTAGTGAGCAGAGCCATCCAGACAGAGGCCATGATGTCAATCACTGGAAAAGCTGTAGGACTGGTCTGCACAGTCCTCTGAATTACACAGATCTCTACAACTTGCCCCACGTACTGGACACAGAATTACAAGCTTTAATGTTTACCACCGTGGTCTTTACTTAGCTTGTTTAATTTTCACATTTTTTCCTTTTCTTTTATTTTCTTTCTTTTTGTTTTGTATAAAGAATCAAATTCAGGACCTGGCCTTGCCACACAAGCATCATGTCTGAGCTAAATCCCTGTTCCTATTAAGTCTTTCAATCACCAAATTTCTACCTCTTGGAGTGAGACTATTTATCATGTGCATTTGTGTATTGGAAATATTTAGATAAATTTTGTATTTTTGGAAGGGTTTATACCTAACATTTTGCCTGGCTTCTCAGAAGGCACTCTGGGCTTGGGCTTTTCAGACAGGTGTGGTGCCACGGTGCTACATCCCTGGCCCACAAGGCTTGGGCTTTTCAGGAATGGTGAAACTATTGACTGCTAGAGAGAGAAGGGCTACGTCCATTTTGCATAATGAGATAGATGAGCTCTCTGGGTCCCAGGATCACAGTGCTATTGATTAGATAAAAAAAAAAAAAAAATCACACCCACACACAAGAACAGTATCTTTTGGAAAGGAGAATAGACCATGGAGTCAATATGCTCCTTTTTAGATTCAGCAAAACTCTATGACAAGCTCAAGAGATGTGGCCTGGTTGAAGCCGGATAATGGGCATGACTTGTCTGAATTCTCTTTTTCTCTGTCTTCTAGCCTAGGCTATTGGCATTTTATTCCAGGCATGAGATAGTCAAATGTCAAGGACTTAACTACATGTAAGGGAATGAAACAAAAATCTATTCCTTTACTAGATCGATCTTACTCCACATAGATCACTTTCATGCAAATAATTTTCCCATATTTATATTTTTAATGATGACATATAAAAGAGGGGATTTAGGTAACTGTTGTCTATTAGGTCTCTGAGATTCTCCTAAGTGGAATTTGCACTGTGGCCAAGGAGTCTGCTGGAAACTGGGCTGTTGGAAGAGCTGAGAACAAGACAGTTGTTTTGCTATCAAACAGACTTTGCTCTTTCCCTCTTTTCACATGTAATCACTGTGGAACGTAATAGGAGTGCACCACTGTGAGATATAAGGGTGGGAGACCTGGCTGGAAGAGCTCTATTTCTGTTTCATTCCCGATAGAGAAAAATAAATCACCGGGTACTGAGGTGTCACCTTTTAACTGTGGTTCAGTAGAATAAGTTTCTAAAGTAACAAACATCTCAATCCTTCAAGTCCTATCACTAGCAGAGCTAAGGTAACACACCGCCACCTGGTGGCAATAGCTTAAATATCTGCAGCCTCTAAACGTGTGAGTTCTCTTAATACTACCTGAAGTTCACTTTGTACCTGTGTGGAGGTTGTGCCTGCCAGAATTCCGTGCTGTTCTGTTTCTTTTCCCTTTTATAATTACTGAAGTTTTGTGGAGAAGAAGGGTGGTGTTTCATGAATAGTCCAACCCTCATAAAATACTACTTTGAATTCATAGAGTAACATTTTCTTCACTCGGTCATCACATAAAATAATTACTAGATTAATACTCATTTACTAGAAATGTAAGCAATCCATATCCCATTCCAACTGGTTTTTCTATGGACCACTCTTTCTTTGAGGGTTTCCTCAGACTCATATTTCCCCTGTTATTGATTTACAAATAGATATTTATTTGAGGACCACAGGATCTTATTGAAAAGTGATTTCAAGGCTGTGGGTATAATTTCTTCAAGATGAAGTAAAATTAGCAATTTCTTTCTCCAACAACAGAGAATTTTACTGAAGGGCATTTGAGTCCTCTACAAGAGATATGCAGATAATGCAAACAGGAAGAGGTTATTAAAGACCCGTGGCTATGGCAAGCTCTGCAAAGTTACTGTTATTGTCTATGATTCTGGTTTTGAATTGTGTGTTGAGCTTGACATGAAGGTTGTGGGCCCCTGAAGATGTGTTCAGTGACTTAGGAGAAACCCAATTCCATGTCTGTTTTCTATTCTGTGTGTAATAATATAGGAAAATAATAGAAAATAGAAAGTCTGTGCTCAGAGAGAGTGAAGCAGCAGAAAATAAAACAAACCAGACCAGAAGAATGGAACAGCAGTCAGAAACTTGGGAAGCCAAGTCTTTACTGCAAGCTGAGACTAATCTGGAATTTCTTCCAAAGGAGTCAGCACTCCCCAACTTGGAACAAAAAACAGAGGTCCCTTAAATAAACTAGGAAAGGAGTTGCAGTTATAGATATGAGGCACTATGTTCTGCACACCATCTTTAGGTAGAAGCGTAGAATTACATAATTGAGTCAGGAGTTATATAAGAAGTGGAGAGCACAGCATCAGGATGTTATTACATTAATTTTTTATTCTAAGCAGAAGGTCAGAAGGTTACATCAATTTCAGCATATGGACATAGCTTCTTTTCCTACAGCTCCTCTGGAGACAAAGACATTCTTGTTTTGTCTAAAGAAGCTCAGCTTGACTATGAAAAAGAGGAGTAGGGAAGGGAATGTGGCTCCTCTGCTCTCCAGTTTACTGAAGAAGCTATTTCTCAGTTGAAGAGCAGAAATGATCTCTTTCCTTTAGTTTTCTACGTTATAATTTACATAAATATTTGTTTTAAAAATATTTAATATGGCCACTCTTTCTATCATATTTCTCTGAATCTAGAATATTTTTGTGACTCACCTACTCTGAAGCAAAAGGCAATCTTTTGAGTATTTCTCAAGGTTCTCTGTTCAAGTCAAATGCATGAAGAATGAACCTTCACAGACAGATGCCTCACAGCTCTCATGATAAAAGGAGAGAATTTTCTCTGCTGCTGAACTAAGAACAAAGATGAGACTGATTCCTGGTGTTCTAAATATTTATTCTGGTTCCAGAAATTTCTTCTGAAATAAGCAGTGACGTCAAGATACAAAGAAAAAGGATTTTCCTCACATATACATGAGAAAGTCCAGCTGACCAATTAGTGACCATATCTTCCCAATGAGAACATAGTAGATAGAGTTCTTCTACTTTGTTCTAATTCTTTCTGAGGTGCCAGAAAGCTATTCCACAATTTGTACTTGATGAACATCATAAAATAGTCAACAAAATGTAATAACTTTCATTGCACAGGAATGTATGTCTAGGTTTTGAAAAGACCAACAGGAATTTTTTTTTTTGACAGGGTCTCACTTTGTAGTTCAGGCTGTCCTGAGCTCAGCCTCAGACTCACATCACAGCAGTCCTCCTGCCTCTGCCTCCCGAGTGCTGGGATTACAAGCGTGAGCCACCACATCCAGCACTGTGGTATGTGGTACTGATTGCTTCTGGGCATGAGTCTCCACACCCAGTATTGTTTTATGATTACCAGGGATCTAACCCAGGCCCTTCCGCTTGCGCGACAGGTGCCAGAACTACTGAGCCAAATCCCTGGCATCAGAAATTTCAATTTTTTCAAAAATTTCATATACATTTATAAAATATAAACACATTGAAAAGTTTTGACTTTATTTGAAAATGAATGAAAATAGTGTGGTATTGGCCAGTTCTGATTTGTGTTTTAGATCATTTGTTATGATATGAAAAAAAAAATACCAGAAGCCAGGCATAGCAGTGCAGACCTACAATCCCAGAACTTTCAGTGTCTGAGACAAGAGTATCACAACCTTAAGACTGTGTTGGTTCACATACAGATTTAGTAAGAACCACTCTCTAGTGGTTCATGTGTTCTCTTTAGTAAGAACATAATATTAGAAAAGTTTGGCATTCAGTTTAATGGAATCATGAAGTTGAAAAAGAGGAACAAGAACAAGACAGAGATAGTTTGGAAAGAAACAAATCAATACAATATTTAGTTTAGAGGAAAAAAAGGTAAGAGAGGGACTCGTTGATGGACAAAGTGTTTGGGATGGTGATGTGAGCCATACACTAGAGAAACCTTAATGCACCTGCACTGTAGATATTTTCTTTTAAATCTGCACTGCATAACCCTGACAAAAACCTAGGTAGTAGCTGTGTTTATGTTCTAAGACACTAACACACATCATACATTATCCTCTGCTTTATTTCTTCACAGAAAATACAGGGATGGGAATTTAGCTCAGTGGTTCTGGCGCCTGTCTTGCAAGTGCAAGGAACTGGGTTTGATCCCCGGTAACCACGTACAATACTGGGCATGGAGACTCACCCCAGCAGCAACCAGTACCACATACCATGGTTCTGGGTGTGGTGGCTCACATCTGTAATCTCAGCACTCAGGAGGCAGAGGCAGGAGGATTGCTGTGATGTGAGTTTGAGGCTGAGCTCAGGTCCAGCCTGAACTACAAAGTGAGAACCTGTCTCAAAAAGAAAGAAAGAAAGAAAGAAAGAAAGAAAGAAAGAAAGAAAGAAAGAAAGAAAGAAAATACAACTCACAAAATCCTTCGTTTAACATTCCATGCTCACACTGCCCTAGACATATTTCTGTAATAATGTATTTTCATATCAATAATTGTTCCTTTCTGGACCTCTCAACAGGCCCTGGGTCTCAGAGTGACTGTTCATTTTGGGGATCCAGCATGAAGCAGAATGGAGGCATCCTGCCATCTTCAGTGTTTAGTTTATTGAGCCACTGTACACTCTAGTGTCATGTGTATCACAAAAGGACCTGTTGGTATGTTAAACTGTAATAAAGAATGCAGCTTCTGAGGAACTGAAACAGAAGATCTCTGCTTCATGACTTTTTCTGGCTTTAACTGAATCTACTTTGCATATCTTTTTCAGAGAGCTCTTGCCCCTCAAGGGTGCTTTGAATGGATACTCAGAGGGGATAAAGTTCAGCTAAAATGAGTCACATGACAGGAAAGATGTCATCTCCATTTTGACCTTTGGGTTTTGCTGTACTTCACATGATATGAAGAAAAGAAAGAGGAATTGCTGCTGCTTTCCTCCCCGTGGTTACTACCAGAGGGTCCCTGAAGGTCTGCTCATGCTCTCAGTTTTTAAAATAATTTTCCTCAGAAAAAGCTGATGTATTTCCCAAAGTATGACATTCATATGGATTTAATAGACTGCATATTTGTATTGCATGAAATTGTGAAGTTGAAGTTGACAGTGCTTAAAGCAAGACCCTACTCACCTTACTTTTGTTCAAGAGACAGCAGGACCAATATCACCTACAAAAGTAGTCCAGTGAGAAAATCAGGTTTGCTTTAGGCTATGACATGAATACTGTAAGTGATTTTTTTGCATTATTTACAATGAGAAACAGGAAGAACAAACAAAAGTGGAAAGTCTGCAGTTTCATCACAAATGAAGCACCTGCAAATTTAGCGACTTTGCGTTTTGCTGTAGAAATATTACAATTAATAAGAAAACAAGTACTTTATGAAAAGCTCATAAAATGTTTTAAATTACTCTTAGGAATTAGTAATATCCCACCTATCAGCTCAAAATACAAGTGAATTTTTTGTGTGTGTAAGAAATAAATCCTAGGGATCCCGGTTAATGTAAAACCAATAAAGAAATAATTTTCATATGTACACTCATCCAGGCACTCAGCAACCCCT
>PVIR01042852.1:0-12034 GCA_004026965.1 Petromus typicus | reverse complement strand
CACTGTACAGCCATCCCTACTCTCCCTCTTACAGCTTTATCATCATCCCAGAAAGAAGTTCTGTAACTTTTAGACCAACTCTGGGCGATCTGGCCAGGTGCGGCTCGGGGCACTAAGAGAGCTCGGCCTCCCGCCCCAGGCATTCCTGTGTGACTCAGCAGGCTTTGTGTTTACCCTCACCTTTGTCCCTGGGGAGGAACCGGTATTTCCGGCTTAGAGCCTGAGACCCAGCCGTCCTGGCGAAGGGAGGGGGTGGAGAGGGGAGGGAAGCTGATCCGAAAAGTTAATTTTTCATCAAAAGCATTAGCTGTTTTTCCACCTTCCTTAAACACTAAGGACCCTCCACCGCCAAGCGTCCACCCACAACGGCCCATAGTCATCACTCCGCGATCTCCGAGGGTGGCCGCGCTGGTCTGCAACCTGGTCAGGAGCGCAAAGCACACCAAGTCCTTCTTCTGGCCTGGGCGTGGGGAGCTGCTTGGCAGGACCTGGAAGAGCCCGGAGCTGGTGGGCCTGGGCACTGTCAAGGTCTCGCAAGGTGCAGTCCCTGCCCCACCACTGGGTGGCTCCCTCTGTCTCCCTACCCCCGCGAAGTAGCTATTGCCAGAGTGAAGTCTTTTTCCTGGTCTGCGGTCCTGGCAGAAGCAGGTGACAGCCTCGGGCCACCCCCTTCCTTCTTTCTGGGCTGCGACTCCCAGCTCGCCACCGCCCGGCTACTCCTGCCCCCACTCAAGTTACACAGAGAGTATTTTTTCTTTCTTCCAAACCTCCAAACAGGAAATAGCCAGACACAATAATACATAGAAGCAGCGGGACAGCCTGTCCGCTCCCGCCCTGGGCAGGCGCTGCCAGCGACGCACCAGCGACACACCAGGGGCACAGGGGACACCGGGCGAGGCTCGGCCTGTGCGGGACCCAGCGGCGTCTCCAGGCGAGTAACCTCCTCTTGCTCGGGGCGTAGAGCCCAAGCCAGCAGGGCTTCCAGGGGCTTCGCTGGTGGGGAGGGAGCCACCTGGGCGTGCTGCTGCGTCCAGGCGTCTCGGGGTCTCTCACTGTCCTGGTTCCCTGACATCTTCTGCGGGACCCCCGCCCCTGTGTCTGCCTCGGGGACCGGCCCATGGTGGGTGGAGAGGTGGCCGAGCACCTGGGGCGCTTACCGGTGCCTGGTGGTCTTCCCCTGGGAAGTTTTTCACGTTCGACTTAGCTTTTATTTAAACCAATTGAAAGGGCCTTAGAGGTAGGTGCTCAGGGGCACAGCCCGCATCTGGGACCAGTGAGGGCCACCCCCCTAGAGGGCTCAGGTGGCGCCATCCGAAGGTTCCCGGCCCATCGCATCGCACCGGGAGCCTGCGGTCTCGGCCCTTGAGCTGCAGGGCCGGAAAACGTCCCCGAAACTTTCGTGCTCTCGGGCCCCTTTGTAACCGAGGGGCCACGCTGTCCACCTCAGGGCGGTGTTAGTTTCCCCGGGGTGCACCGCGAGGCTTTTCTGTAGAAGTGCAGTGAAAACTGAGCTGGAGATCTTCCCGCCGGAGGAGGAAGGCACCGAATACCAGGCATTCTTCGCGCCCAGCAAGGGTGTGTTGCGGTTGCTCTACAGTTTGCAGGAGGCCGCTATCCCCAGGCCCGGCCAGGTGGGCGGCCCTGCTGGGGGCTTCTTGGTCTGGCAGTTTCTCAGGCGTCTGTTGGTTGGTGGAGCCCTTAAGGAGTTTATCTGCAAATGTGATCTGTTCTCTGCATTCTCTGGTGTGGAGTCTGTGGTGAGTCCTTGCTTCGGACCTTTTGAAATGCAAGCTCCACCGGAAGGTGGGCGGGGTGGGTCTGCAAGGCACTGGCCTATCGGGTTTTGGAGTGAACTTCTCTGTCCACAAGCTCCTGTCCAGTTGTTAATGTTTTGCCCTCTGGGACAAACGTCCCCGAGTTATGGGGGTTAACGGGGGTTACAGTACCATCACGCCAGGGTGATTGGTCCCTTATTAAAAGATTTTGGAAATACTGTTAGCAGCTTAGCCTGCAGGTTTTGTTTACAGACAGGAATGGTTGTGGCAAATATACATAACATACCGTTTGCCATTTTAACCTTTTTGAGTTTACATTTTGGGGGTGTTAAATACGTGTTGCACAACAATCACCACTATCTCCACCTCTTCCTCACCCTAAGCAGAAACCATCCTTACCCTCCTCTGCCTAGACCCCTGCCCTTCTGGACTCTTCTAAATGTATATATTCTTTTTTGTAGGAAACATGCGAGGTTGAGTAGGATTGTAAAGTAAAAGTAGAATCACAAAGAATATAAAGAAACCTTTGTGAATTCCTGACTGAAGTAGGCAGGAATTGTCCCAGCTCCAGGATCTTAGAATATGTGAACTGGTTTTTTTCTACCTCTTCTTTTCCTTGCCTCCTCCTGCCTCCTCCCTGGACTGAAGTACAGACCTTCACACCGAGCTACAACTTTAGCCCTTTTTATTTTTTGAAACAAGTTACCTCAGTCCCTAAGTTGCCCATACTAAATGGACTTGTGATCCTTCTGTCTCAGCCTCCCGTGATATAGGAGAGATAAATGTAATTCCCAACCTGGCAGTTATCATGTATGTCAGGCTTGTGTTCCCCACAATCAAAGAATGAATTCTAAGGAATAGTGGAGCAAGAGTAGGAAAACGTTATTAAGAGAGACAAAGAGGGAGGGAGGACGGAGAGAGATGGCGGCGGGGAGCACTCCTGAGAGATAGGGGGACCAAAAAGTGGGTTGCTGCGAACCCCATGTCACAGAGGGATTTTTAAAGAGCAAAATCACAAGGTGGGTACAATGTGGTTCACAAGTATGATCAACCAGTAAGATTACAAGTGGAGCTCCCTAGGTAATGTTGATCCCATGGGGAAGCAGGTTATGTATTGAGTGCACGTGGACCAAGCAAGGGCCTTTTAGGAAGGGGTGGGTCAGGAGGTGCTGGTCACTCATGTGGTGACTGAGGTCTAGTTAGACTTCATTGCACTAGGCGATACCAGTTGTAGTCATCAGTGTCTAGCTTATCCTCTGGGAAGGCCTGCAGCCCTGGTCGTTTTGTCTCTGCCTTAAGGGCTAGCCTTCGACAGATGTGGGCGTGGTTATGGTTCTGTGTTCTCATCCTCTGTGAATTAGCTCCCTCAAGGGCTCAGCCCTGTCTGACTGCCTGTAGTATTTCTCTCTCTAGTACCCAGAGTGCTGGAGTTGGAGGCTGGTACTGCTCTGCCACACCCGCCTATCGTGTGAACTTGTTTACTATGCATAGACAACATTAGCCTACTAGGACTTCCTTCCTGTCTTCAATGAAGTGAAGTTGCAGAAAGCTTCACTTGTATTGATTATGCTGGGATTATTTAAGTGTTCTGTTGATATTGCATTTATTTATATTTTTAAATACTGACTTAAACTAAGTGTTTTGGAGGATGGGTAGGTGCCAGAGATGGAATTTAAGTTCTGGCATGTACCAGGCAAGCATTCTGCCACTGAGCTGCACCCCAGCTGTCAGTCTCATTTCTTTTTTCTTTTTAAGAAGGAGGAGACAGGAGCTTTTCTCCTTAAGTGGCCCAGGTTGGCCTCCAACTTCAGCTTCTTTCATTTGGCCTATCTAGTAGCTGGCACTGCAGGCATGCACCACCAGGACTGGCTCTCAGACTAAGTTGTGCAAAGAATTGGAATAACTCTTAAAAAAAAAAAGATGAGCACCGCATAAACACCAGAAGAGGTGTCACATAAAGACTTAAAAAAGGATTTGAAATACATTTTTAAAATACCTCAAGCTTTATTTTTTCGGTCTCCCTTTGTAATTCAGGCTGGCCCTGGACTCTATATGAAGCCTAGGCAAACCTGGAACTCACAGCAGTCCTCCTGCCTCTGCCTCCCAACTGCTGGGATTACAGGCATGAGGCACCATGCCCAGCACTGTGGTATGTGGTACTGATTGCTGTTGGGCATGGGTAACCTGGCATTGATGTATATGGTTACCAGGGATTGAACTCAGGACTTTGTGCTTGCAAGGCATGTGCTGCAACCACTTAGCTAAATCCCTGCCCCCCCCCCTTTTTGAAATAAGATCTCGCTTTGTAGTTCAGGCTGCTTCTGAACTCTGCTTTAAACTCACAGCAATCCTTCTGTCTGTGCTTCCAGAGTGCCGGGATTATAGGCATGAGTCGCCGTGGCTGGCATTGTGTGTGGTACTGATTAATGATGGGCACAAATCACCACACCATGCATTATGGTATGTGGTTACTGGGGACTGAACTCAGGACCTTGTGCTTGTTAGGCAGATGCAGAACCACTGAGCTAAATCTCTGGCCCAGAATACCCCAAACTTTTAAACATTTCTGCCATAAACTTAAATGAGTGTAATGGTCCACAGACATCATATATAGTTGTGAAAATATTTGTATAACTTAGGAAAACTTTGTAATAATGAAAGTCATCTGTTTGAGGATACATTTTTCAGTGAGAGTATAAATGTAAATTGGTGGATTGATAGTTTTTTTTCATGGCCCCAGGAAGTTGTTGCTATACATCAAGAACATGGAGGAACAGGGAGTTAGCTTAGTGGCATTGTGCCTTCCTGGCAAGTGCAAGGTCCTAAGTTTGATCCCTGGTACCAAGAAAAAAAATATGATTCACAGGGTGGTGTAAGATTTAATAAATGGCTAAGTGGGAGACTCTTCATGATCTCCAATCTTCTCTGTAGATTCTTACCTTTGTGTTAAGACTTTCATCACAATGAGGTTTGCAACTTAAGAGATAGGAACTTAGAGCTTCCTTTAATTGAAAAGTCCCTTTGAAATGGTGGAAGAGAATTCAAAAGGGGAAGATTTGGCAGAAAATTCTCTTTAGAAGATAAATGTGTTCACAGAATTCTAACAAAGCAAAAAGGAAAGGGTTTCCCTTTTCCTTAATGTTCTCTTCTGAAAAAACAGAGTAGTTCAGTATGTTTTTTGCTAAACAGATGCTGTTTTGTAGTTTACACGTGAAATATTTCCTAGAAAATGTCAAGTGAGTGGTTTAATAATGAGTGGGTTTATCAGCCTCACTGATGTCTGGGGAGTCACCTAGGAGCTTAGTAAAGGCAGACACTCAACAAGTATTCCAGACCTGGAGTCGGTCTTTACGTTGTAATATGTTGGTTTAATCAGCCCTTGGATGATTCATATATATGAGTAATTAGGTTTGGGAGTCACTCAGATAAACATGCATCCGAACACTGAGTACAGGTGCAAACCAAGATGTAATTTGTGAGTGTGTGCATATGCACCCGTGCATGCTAGGGATTTAACCCAGGGTTTTATGCATGGTAATAAGAATTCTGTCTCTGGGCTGTACCATCCCTTCAAGCATAGATATAAAATTACTCTCCAGTACCTGCCAAGGACCTTGTGCTTGTACAGCTTTCAAGTCTTTTGGAGTATCAGGATTAATCTTGGAGGCAAACGAAAAGCAAGCTAGAACAGTAAATTCCAAAGGACAAAAGACTGCAGAGCAGGAGGCCTCCCCGTGGCACCCTAAGACCCCTGCCGAGTGGCTCCTGCTCGGCTTGAACGTGGTGTGTGTGTAGTTAGCCTGGCTCCCAGCACAATCAGGTCTTGGACAGGTCCCTTATGGAGATGTGTCCTAAATGACATCCCTGAACATCAGCCCGACAGCACCTTCCTGGTTTCCCAAGCTGCTGCTCAGTGTGTCAGAGGCGCATGCGATTCGGTCATAGCAGAGCTGACTTGACCCCTGGTTCGACCGACTTAAGACACGAGAGCCGCTCTTGTCACCTCAGAGCTGAGTATAAACTGAAAGGGGTGGTTATATCCCTCGAGGTCCAGGATTATAGTGAGGACTCAAAAAGCTCTTATTTGTAAAGTGCGTGTAAACTATAAATGGAGCTATTGCATTAAGCTATTGCATAACTGCATTGGAAGAAACGGTCAATATAAAGGAGACATAAAGACACTCATTTATTTCCAGTCTAGTTTACCTAACACTTTTTGGTTAACTGAGTTTGTAATTTTCTTGTAACTTTACCAATTAAAAAAACCAGTTTTTTGTTTTTTGGGTTTTTTTGAGACAAGGTCTTGCTTTGTAGTTCAGACTGGCCATGAGCTCACTCTGTAGCCCAGGCTGGCCTCAAACTCACAGCAATCCTCCTGCCTCTGCCAACCGAGTGCTGGGATTACAGGTATGAGCCACCACACCTAGCGCTGTGGTATGTAGTTGTCAAGTGCTGCGCTTACAGGTGTGAATATTTTGGTATGTGGTTATAGGGGATTGAACTTGGGACCTTGCGCTTGCCAAGCAGATGCCACTGCTAAATCCCTGAGCTAAATCCCCAACACAAAAAAACCCGTTTTATTGACATGTAATTCATCTACCATAAAATTCATCCATTTATAATGTACAATTCAATATCCTTTAGTATATTCACAGTGTGTAACCATCACCACAAAAATTTTAAAACATTTTCATTGTCCTAAAAAAACCCCACAAACTGCATTATAAAATCTCTTGCAGTGCTCTCAGAAGCTGAGGGAGGATGATTGTGAATCCAAGCCCAGTGTGGGCAACTTAGATTTTGTCTCCAAAATTTAAAAGAAAGGCTCATGATGATATAGTTCATTATGAAGGTTTGGTGGTACAATCCCCAGTACTAGGGGAATAAAGATTTTACAGATGTCTGTTATTTTGTTTACTAAGATACACGTAATCCTGCCAGTGGATTTCAGTGATAGAATATATGCTTAGCTTGTGTGAGCCCCGCATTTCAATCCCGTACACTACAAATAAATAAATGTGCCTTAAAATTGTATTAATATATTGTGTGTATGTTTTACTAGAGTGGTATTTATTTCATGCTCAAGTACCCTTAAAAGAGTGGATTGACTCATTTTTCATGACTTAGTACATTTCTTTCTCCCCAAACCGTGTGGCGGTGGCTTTTCTCTGGAGCCATGTGAAGAATCACCTTCCTGCTCCACAGTCACAGATCATTATTGAATTTCTTAGGTGTTTGTTGGGTTTTAGCGGTTTATTGTGTGGAACTCGTGTTGTATGTCTTGATCTTGGGAAGTGTTGGAGTGCTGAGGGAAGTGGTGAGGTGAGTCCGATTTAAGAAAGAAAATCACTTGCCTTTGAGAATTGCTTTGGATTGAGGTGGGCGGTGGACCAGCATGCGGAAGTGTGCAATCTGACCCACGTGAGCATCTAAACTGCTCAGGGCTGTGAGCTCCACTCTTGGGGTGTCTTGTTGAGTAGATTCGCGGAGGTGACCTGGAATGTGCATCTCTAGCAAGTCTTCGCCCAGATCCTGGGCTGGCTGAGACCCAGTGGTTTGCAGCCGTCCATCCCACAGCATGACACAGGCACAATGGAGGGGTAAGGCTGCGTGGCCTGCCTCAGCTCGGGTTGTACAGCTGCTTGGCGGAGTTGGGAGCAGGGAGCATCCAAGGCTGGAGCGCAGTGGGAGTCTCCCACTGAGTCTGAAAGCAGGGGTGCTGTGGAGAGAGTGGCTGGGAAGAATGACAAAAGGACGGCAGAGGATGGCGAGATTTATGGGAGACCAGGGCAGCGAGGACCTACCAGCTCAAGGCTCAGGTTGGAGGCGAGCTTGGGCCTGCCTGGGTCCTGGGTTCAGGGGATGGTGTGAACTGTCAGCGGGCCACAGGTATTGTAGGGTGTAGGCTTGGTTTTGCATGACTGGTTCAGGAAAGTCAGCATAACTACTGGGTAGTGGGCTGGGTAGGCAGAGGGCCGTGGGGCTTGGGGACACAGGCCCAAGATAAGATAAGGGAACCCTTATGTCCCCCAGGCTGAAGGCCTAGAGCCATGCATGACTCTTCTTGCCGTTCACTACTGAGCAGCCTCCAGCCGAGGTGGGTTCTGTAAGCCCCCAAATTCTTTCTTTTGTTATCATCACTAAAACCGGGTTTGCCTCTTTTACTGTGTTTCCCTGCTCAGCTTGATAGCTTTGAAGATTTGGGAGCCATACACCCAATCTTCTTAGCACAGCTGATTATAAGCGGATTCCGAGAGTGGGTGCTGACACAGGAGTGCTTCTGACGTCATCCACGTCATCAAGGTCGAAAGGTTTATCCCAGAAAAGAAATCCAAAACGGGTCTGCTGGAGAGGGAGTTTGTTTTATGTTTCCAGCTACTTTCTCAGTATCCAGACAAGCACCCCTTACTTTTCTTGTACATTTCATCTTCAAGGAATTTTCATGTTGTAAAACATTTTCTTAGGTTTTAATAAGAGGCCAGAGCCCACCCCAAGTTTGGTTGGTCTGTCTTTCTGTCTGGCTGTCTGTCCAGTACTGAAACTTGAACTTGGGCACTCTCATTGAGCTTAATCCTCAGCCCTTTATTTATTTTTTTATTTTGAGACAGGGTCTGGCTTTGTAGTTCAGGCTGGCCCTGTGCTCAGCCTCCAACTCACATCACAACAATCCTCCTGCCTCTGCCTCCTGAGTGCTGGAATTACAGGCATGAGCCACCACACCCGGCACTGTGGTATGTGGTGCTGATTGCTGCTGGGTGTGCGTCTACAGGCCCAGTATTGTATGTGGTTTCTGGTGACTCAAACCCAGGCCCTTGCACTTACAAGACAGGCACCAGAACCACTGAGCTAAATCTCTGGCCTAGCCCTTTATGTTGACTTTGAGACACGTTCTCACTGAGTCATGAGGCTGCCAGGCTGGCCTTGACCTTGCCCTTCCCCCCAGGAATTACAGGTGTGCACCACCACCTTTGGCTCCAGGGTGTCCTCGTATTTTTGGGAGCCTGTCCTCAGTGGAGAGAGAGATGGCTTCCTATCAGTGATTGTAAGCACCTGGCCCAGTCTGGTTCGGCAGGAGCTGTGTAGCAGCTGCCTACTTCAGACTTGCGATTGGCCTTCCATCCCACACAGCCTTTGGAACACATTATGACTTCTACCATCCCCTGTGGGCTCTGAGTGTTTGAATTGCCTGGTAAATAGGACTGGACAGGAGGTATTTCACCACCATGCTTCTCTGGGAGGTCCTGGCACTCCCAGGAGCGTGCAGACCACGCTGGCTGATCTGTTAGACAGACTCAGCTCTCACCAGGTACACTTAGATTTAGGAATCTTGGGGTGAGGTACACCACACAGTCAGCAAAGGGAAAAGTGCATGGAGCCAAGTCCAGGGAAACCTCGCTCCGCACCCAGGGCTCCTCTCCCTGCCAGCCACCCGGACAGCCGGAGTCCCTCCAGCTGCAGTGTGGACTGCGCGCATCCAGTGTTACTGAAGACGCTCAGGGAGTCTCGGGACTGTGCTGTGGGCACCTTCTTTCTGCCGTGTGTCCAGCATCGGCCTGAAGGACAGTTTTTGCTCTAGCAGTTTAGGGTCAGACATTGACCTTCTTCCTACCTCTGGTCTCTTTTGCAGGGATGGGGATGAGAATAGGAGATGAGACTAGGGAAGGGCACCGCTGACCTTGGGGAGGGCTCTGCACGCACCTCAGGGCCTGGTGTTGGAGCAGAGGACAGAACTGAGCTGGAGTTTGGACCTTGATCTTAATATGAGGATGGTGCCCTCCATAAGGTAGATGAAGGGGGTGGTACACATTGGGAAAGAATTTGGAGAGTTCGGAGGCCTGTTCGAGCATCCGTCCCCTCACTCCTACTCAGTACTTGTGGTGCTGTGATACCCTGGTGGGCAGGGCAGAATTACCCTCAGGAGACCCTGCTGTGCAGGGAGGTAAGTACAGAGTTGATTCATTCTTCAGGACAGGACTGTACCAAGGGCCTGGAGCAGGGGGAAGGTCGGGCCTTTGTAATCAGACCAGTGCCTCAACTGCTATTCCTGGTGCAGCCTTGGGCAGTCACTTTAGTCCCTGGATACCTAAGAGCCTTCCTCTAAAACACCAGAAGAGTTTATAGCCTGTTGTTACGTTTGCTGTGAGAAGTAATACGACCAAGTACAGGAAGCACTGATCTCAGGTAGTGGAGTGGTGCAGCTGGCCTGTGATGAATGGTTTGCTGACTTCTCAGTGGGCGGTGTCTCGGGGCGGCGCCTCCCCACACTCCCTCCCCATAGGCGATCTAAAGGCGCTGCCTCCCTCCAGCCCTGACTCACAGGTGCACCACAAGCTGTGTTCTGCTTCCTGCTCCCAGAGTACCCAGTCCTGCCTTATTTCCCTCCCTCTTCCTGGTGCTTTTCTCTTTGGGAAGCCGCAGAGTTTTTTGTCAACCGAAGGCATGTCTACTCCCATTTAAAACCCATTTCAAAGGGCCTATCTGTGAATATTTTCCCAGGCTAAGTCCTGTGGACTCTCCTCCCACCCCTCTCCTCAGTTACTCACATGGTGACACGGTGTGCTGAGCTGTAGTCCCTCAGGACTGCATTACACCAAGTGAATCTTCTGGGCAGGGGAGGCCTCTTCTGACTCGTGGGGACTGGGAAGTCCTGGATGAAATAGGTACAGTGTTAGCAAAATGGGTCTCTGCCCTCACAGTGGATCTTACAGTGTAGAGAAGGAACAGAGATAGTGAACGTTTAAGTATCTCCAGTCTAAGTAGGGTGGAGAAAGAAATACCACGAGGAAAACAGTGCCGTCCAGCTGGAGGCGGGGGCATCTCAAGAAGGGCAAGTAGGGACACCTGAGTGTGGCACTGGGGGCAGTATTAGTGTTGTCTGTGGGTAGGAGGTGGAGGAGGATGGAAGGGCTGGTCAGGAAGGAAGCTGTGGCTGAAGAGCCAGAGTCACTCTCTGGAAGGAGGTGGACAGGTGGAGAATGGTCACTAGCCTTGGAAGCGCAGGCACATTAGGACACTTGACTGACCCTTGAGAGGTTGTGTGGCAGACTGGTTTTAGGGACCTAGGACTGCCCAAGGGAGCAGTTCCTAGCAAGCGGAGAAAGCTGTTTGGGCAGGGTACAGGACTGTGACAGTCTGCCACTGCCCAGGTCATGGGGTGGCTGAAGATTGACACTTACATTTCAGAAATCTGGAGGCAGGAGTCTGCTGTCTGAGTGCCAGCGTGGTTGGGTTCTGGGCAGGGCTGGCGCCCTGGCTCACGGTACCTGTGCTTTTACATGGCTTTTCCTTGGTACCTGAGTGTGGAGAGATGGACACTCCTTTTATAAGAATACAAATCCCACACAGGACCTCATCAGAACTGAATCATCTGGGCTGAGGATTTAGCTCAGTTGTTTCAGCGCCTGTCTTCCAAGTGCAAGGGTCCAGATTCAGTCCCCAGAAACCATATACAACAATGCTGGGCATGGAGACTCACATCCACCAGCAACCAGCACCACATACCACAGTGCCAGGCGTGGTGGCTCACGCCTCTAATCCCAGCACTCGGGAGGCAGAGGCAGGAGGATTGCTGTGATGTGAGTTGGAGGCTGAGCTCAGGGCCAGCCTGAACAAAGCGGACCCTGTCTCAAAAACAAAACAAAACAAAAAACAAAGAAGAAAGGGAAAAGGAGGAAGAAAAAAGAGAAAAGAGTAGGCAGGCCTAGCATGGTGACCCACACTGTAATCCTAACACTCAAGAGACTGACATAGAAGGATTGCCTTGTGTTCGAGGCCAACATAGGCGACAAGTGAGTTCAAGACACTCGGAACTACACAGCAGGTCCCTGTCTCAAAAAAACCCCAAAACAAACAGATGAAAGAGCAGTGGATTGCCTAACACTAAGAAAACTGTTAATAAGATAGCTACCATGGCACCCATCCTATCTCAGGTGATATTCAGGGGTAAATAAGTTTCAAATATCAAGTCCTTTTGCTTTGGGTGCACAAAGAATATGTCCTCATGGCAGGAAGGAGCTGCTCTGAGGGCCCTGCAGTGCCAGCTCGGCTGCAGGCTGTAGACCACTGAGCAGGGTCCTGCCTGGGGCCAGAGCTGCACCTAGCAAACAGGCAGACATTGTGGAGGGGCTGGGGACAAGCCAGCCTCAGTGTAGAACTCAGCTAACTAGCAAACCTCTCTCCCTCCCTCCTTCCTTTTCTTTCTACTGTGGATTGAACCTAGCTTTACTGTTGAACTGTATCCTCAAAACTTTTTTTTTTTT
>PVIR01042851.1:0-12175 GCA_004026965.1 Petromus typicus | reverse complement strand
ACCCCAATAATTAGTTCATCTGTCAATGGAATTTATGGAATCCTAATAACCCAATCACTGAAAAATCATTTAGGCAAATTGAAATAAAGCTGAAAATGAAGAATTTGATGTGGAGGACAGAAAAACATATGTAAAATTAATAAACCCTCAGTTTTCAAAAAAGGTAATAAAAGATAAAAACTAAAATTGAAAACAAAATAAACAGGTCATTTACAGAGATAGAAATCACAAATCAAAATAAGCATAGAAAAAAGTTAAAAGGGGTTGTGTTTAGTAAGGAACAAGTGAATATGACTACTGTTTTTATTTTAAGGGACTGTTAAAAACATGTTAGATTTTTTTGGGCCGGGGATATAGCTCAGTGGTTCTGGCGCCTGTCTTGCAAGCGCAAGGACCCGGGTTCAATCCCCGGTAACCACATAACAATACTGGGTGTGGAGATTCACCCCAGCGGCAATCAATACCACATACCAGTGCTGGGCGTGGGGGCTCACGCCTGTAATCCCAGCACTCAGGAGGCAGAGGCAGGAGGATTGCTGTGATGTGAGTTTGAGGCTGAGCTCAGGGCCAGCCTGAACCACAAAGTGAGACCCTGTCTCAAAAAACCTCAAAAAAAAAAAAAAGTTAGATTTTTTAATATAAAAACTTTTGATTAAAATTTAAAAAGAAAACAGTTTTTAAAAGTAGCTAAGCATGGGGCTGGGAATTTAGCTCAATGGTTCCAGTCCCTATCTTGCAAGCACAAAGTTCCTAGTTCAATCCCTGGTAACCACATACAGCAGTGCTGAGTGTGGTGACTCATGTTCACCAGGAAACAGTAGCACAGACCACAGTGCTGGGCATGGTGACTCAGCCTGTAATCCCAGCACTCAGGAGGCAGAGGCAGGAGGATTGCTGTGAGTCTGAGGCTTGCCTGGGCCACATAATAAGCTCAGGGCCAGACTGAACCACAAAGAGAGAGATCCTGTCACACACACACACACACACACACACACACACACACACACAGAGAAGGTAAGTATGCAATCATGAATTAGAAAATTTAGTTACATAGATGCACAGAACATTATATATATATATATATATATAATTAAAGATTCATATTTAAGTTTGTTTGAATCATGCATATAACATTCTCCATATCTCTTTTATATCTTTCCTAAGAATAATTAAAGATTCATATTTAAGTTTATGTTTGAATCATGCATATAACATTCTCCATATCTCTTTTATATCTTTCCTAAGAATAAATATTGTTGCCCATTAGCACATAAGTATACTGCATTCTTTTCAAGCTGTATAATATTCCCTTTGCAGAGATTTGCTAATTCCATTTATTTATATTTATTTTAATTTTGATATAACACAAGTGGTTATTAATATGTAAAATATAAAAGCATTCTTACTTCTATGAAAAAATATTAGTCATATTGTATTGGACATTTGTCATTTGTTTCTTTTTCTTTCCTTTTTTTCGCTCTTACTAACAATGTTGAAGCAAACATATTTGGTTAAGCTTATTTACACAATATAGATGTACAGCAGAAAGTTAAGTTGAAACACATATAGGATGTAAGGGTAAATAACGAGGGAAAAAAGAATGCGATGATAATATTTAAAAAATGAAACAAAGCTTACGTATACAGGGATGGAAGGTTGCAGGTGGGCTAACGGGAAAAAATGAGAATCAAGTCGTGTCATATTTGGATACAAACTCTCACTGTTGAATGCAGTGATGATGTGTATATATAAGGTACCAGTAAAGATTTGAATTTTAAAAAGTTCCAAACTTTCCTATAAGAAGTTTACATTGATTTACTCTCTCACTGATAACTGAAAATATTTACTTTTCAACTATACTAATTATTTTAAATTTTCAGTTTGGTTAATGAAACATGCTACTTTGCTTTCATTTTCAGTACATATTTTCACAATTACAAGATGGTACCAGCTATCACATATAAATTTCCTTCTGTTGTTTACTATTACTCTTATTTCATATTTTATGTCCAAAGCTTTGATCCAAGTAATTCATTTTGTTGTAATAAATAAGGTGGTGACTGAGTTTTATTTTGTCTCAATTGCTAGCTACAACATCACTGGATGAGTAATTTATGACTTTTCCAATGAATGGGAGGAGCACATTTAATAAATTAAATTCTCATATGTGGTATCATCTGTATCTGAACTCTCTTATTGATGTACCAATACCAGATTGTTTTAATTGCTATAAATTTGTATGTTTACTATTTGGTACAGTATATAATTCTTTTGGAGATTTCCTACGGTTATTTTAAAATGGCGAGATGCATAAGTCCAGGACGGAAATGGGCTTGTAGTATTCAAGGAAAAACCACCAAAGCAAGCGTTGCTTTTTCGTGACTATGTTCGTGTGTATGCGACAGAGATGCCAGGGAAGGAACAGGTCTTGTTAATCTTGCAAATCTATGCTTTTTGTTCTGAGTTGTTAAGGAGCCATTGAACTTTTTGAGAAATAAATTTGGATAAAGATTCAAAGAGATTGTGCAAAAAGGCTTACTTGTTATGAAACCATGATTTCACATATTTTGTCTTTCTTCCAATGTCTTTGCTTTATTATTTAAGTAGGAGGGTAAATCTGAAAACTGCTTCTCTTTGGTTGGAACGTTACCTTTCACTGTTTTGGTAACACTTCATTTTTTTTGGTCAGGTGTTTGCCTTTATGATTTTTCCTGTTCCAATACTTTACGTAAATGAAACTATTATCTTTTATACTCTTTTATGTGTGGCTATCTTTATTTATCATAATACTTTTGAGATTCATTCATACTGTTTTGTATATTCACATTTTCTTATTACCAAGTTTACCTCTATTGAATGAATAAACCATAGTTCGCTTATCATTCTGAGTGATCAATATTTTTCCTTACGGAGTTGATTGGTTTATTTTAGGTAAACACTATGTTCTCATGTATAACTGAGAATTTGTATCTGTACATGACACGTCTTGATCCTTCCATTTTGTCCATCCCCCGCCCTCCTTTCAATCCCTCTGTTCCCCTATTAACATAAGCATTGTGTGCCTTTTGTCCTTTTTGCCATTACATTTTTTCTTTCCCTTCTTTATTTTCTACTTGATCTCCTCCCCCTTTGAGCCTTTTTCTTCCTATTTCACAATACCTGTTATTTGCACTGAACCACATTTACACCTTCAGTTTCTCACACTAGAGAATGACATAGTATTTACACGTATGTGTTCTATTTATGCATGGCCTCAATGTGCATCCACTTAGTTATAAATGTTTCAAGTTCATCTTTATGGCTATGTTTTACTCCATTTTATAAAATTAAAAAAAAAACACATCTTCTTTATTCACCTCCCAGTTTGAATGACCAATATATTAAAAGTTTTACTGAGATACATTTGATATGCAATAAATTAAACATGATTAAAATTGTAAATTTTTCAGCTTTGATTTACCTGAGAAATGATCACAATAAAAAAATGAACATATCCTTAAATCCTAACCAAACATTTCCATATCTCTCTTTTTAATCTCTTCCTCCCATTCCCCTCTAACCCCATCCCCAAGCAACCATTAATTAGTTTTCTGCATTTTGTGTAATTTTCATATAATAGATACTTGATTTTCTCTGGCTTCTTTCATTCAGAATTAAAGCATGTATCCAAAGACTTCACATGAACTTTCCTGGTTTCTTTGTATGTAAGAGCCAAAATCTGGACATCCCAATGGCACATTAGCAGGTAAATAGGTAAAGAAATTGTGGTCTAAATATAGTGTAATAACATTAGTTAGGAATAAAAGGAATGAAATACTGAAATGTCTTAAACACAGAAAATTCTCAATGTAATTATCCTGAGTGAAAAAATCCAGATCTAAAAAAAAAGTACAGACTATATGATTCTCTTTGCATAAATTTTATTTATTTATTTTCAAAATTTTAATTTCCAAAAAAGTAAATAGATACCTCTTATGTTAGAGATCAAAATCAAAACATCTTACTGTTTTAAAGGTGTAATAACGAGAAAGTATAAACACATCCACATCTTGGTCATTTGGGTCATCGGTAAATGCCATTTGAAAACTTTTTAAATAGAATACTCATAAGTCAATGTACTTATGAGAAAATAAAAATTAATGTT
This sequence comes from Petromus typicus, assembly GCA_004026965.1. Taxonomy (NCBI): domain Eukaryota; kingdom Metazoa; phylum Chordata; class Mammalia; order Rodentia; family Petromuridae; genus Petromus; species Petromus typicus. The sequence goes on along the minus strand of PVIR01042851.1, from coordinate 8,031 downwards.
TCATATCAATTTTAATATAAGTAACTAAAATGGATAAGTTTTGCTCTATTCTTTCTTTTTTGCTTCAGCCTGTCTATCTTCTGCTCCTCATCATCTGGAGACAATGTTATGTAAAATATAAAGTATAGTTACAGAAAATGTGTTGATAATTGCCTGGGATTTGGGAGTGATAAAGAGGGCAGGAGGGAATTAGTGAAAAGGATATGTGGGAGTTTTGGAGAATGACAGGTATGTTCACTCTTGTGGCAATGGCTTCAAACATTAAAACTTACTTAACTGTACATTTTGTATTTGCTTTATTGAGTGTCAATTATCATATTGATAAACCTGTTAAAACTAAAGAGACTGAGCCTTTTCCCAATAAAATTGATTCAAACAGATTAAAATATTTTAAGATTATAGTCTGTAATTACAAAGTATAAATATCTATAATACATGTACAGAAAGTTGATCCATGACTTCCAGGGGCAGGAGGATTAATTATAAAAGAACATCGAAAAGGGGAAGGATAAGTAATGAGGGGTAAGAAAAAGTATGAAATGAATATACGGGGTGAGGGTTTGTAGGGTGTGTAGGGGAATGAGTAAAAATGAGAATTAACTCATGTCATATATGGTACAAATTTCCAATGTTGAGTATGATTGTGATGTGTATTTAAAATGTACCAATAAGGAATTCAATTTTTAAAAAGAGGACATGGGGATGATTGAAGTGATGGAAATGTTCTGTATCACAGTTGTGGTAATTGTTCTGTGACTACACACATTCCTCAGAATTCTCACTGCATAACACACTTACAACAGGTGAATGTTTCAGTGTGCAAATGATACCTCCAAAAAAATCTCTTGTTAAAAAATCAAATTGCAGGCCAGGGATTTAGTTCAGTGATTCCAGCACCTGTCTTGCAAGTGCAAGGGCCCAGGTTCAACCCCCAGTGACCACATACAATACTGGGTGTGGAGACTCACACTCACCAACAATCAGTACCACATACCACAGTGCCAGGCATGATGGCTCACGCCTGCAATCCCGGCACTTAGGAGGCAAAGGCAGGAGGATTACTGTGATTGAGTTTGAGGCTGAGCTCACGGCCAGCCTGAACTACAAAGCAAGACCTTGTCTCAAAAAAAAAAAAAGAAAAAAGAAAAATCAAATTGATCAAAAAAATAGTGTTAGGCACTAATAGAGATGTTAGGTAGGCAGTCATCAAGAAAACAGTCAACATATTTAGAGGATAAGTTCAGTAAAGAAGATAGGTGATAAGCATGTCAATAAATGAAGATGAGACCATCTTAATAGGAGCTAACATTTAAAAGCTGTCTCTCTGGATCTGTGTGAGTGCATACCTGTGTATATCTGTGTGCATGAAGATGAGACCATCTTAATAGGAGCTAACGTTTAAAAGCTGTCTCTCTGGGTCTGTGTGAGTGCATACCTGTGTATATCTGTGTGCATGACAACAGAGTTCAGAGCAGGCTTCTCCAAGGAGAAAATACTAGGCTGACCCTTGAGAGACACGGAGGAACACCATGCTAAGAACTGAGCACAGAGCCTACAGAAAGAGGAAGCTCTGGCGCAGGGAACAGATAGGAGAACACTGGGTTTGCAGCAAGTGGGTGAGGTAGATGAGTTGGCTCCTGTTCACAGAGACACTCAAGGACTGTGCAAGGAAAACAAGGTATCCCTGTGGTCCCTTCTTTTTCTAGACTCTGCCATGATAATTTTATCACTGTAATTGTGTTACAGCCCGTTGAGGTGAGTGGTCATGTTTTTGGATTTTTTGGGAGGTCTCAGATGAGCCCATAGTGGATACTTTTAGTATTTGTTAATTAATACATTTTCTGTTTGGGTGAATTATGTCTAAAATACACTAGACTTACTCATCTTAAACCTCAGTGATTTTTCTTAAATCAGATTCACTATTTTTCCTCATTAAAATAAGAGACTCTTTGATTTTATAGATTTGATGTTCCCTACATCACTGCTACTCCAGGTTCTGCTCTTGGCTGTCTGACAGACAGAATACCACTTAGAAAAGAAAGCTGAAATTTCTTGAGAAGACCCTTTTAGGTAACCAGATCCACAGAAGGTGCACCACATATTTCAATGAAAATTCAGCAGACATACACTGAGCATCCTTGTGTACTAGGCACTCTGTTGAGCCTTGGTAGTATTTTGTTTATGAGTTGTGAACACAGGCTCTGGGGCCAACCTGTGAGATTCAGCTACTTGCTCTAGCAAGTAAAACTGCAGGATTTGAACCAAGTGATTCATGTTGTCTTACATTTCCTTCTCTGTAATAATAATTTAAAAAACTATAAAAAATCAAAAGAAATAATTGATGTAAACACTTAAAAAGAGTGTGGCACACTTTTACATTACTCCAGAATATTAGGCTACAATCATTAAGAATTTGTGATGTTCAGACACTGGAAGTCTCATCCAAAAGACAAGGGCCTATCCACAGTGTAAGCTCTCTGGAGCCGAGGGACAAGGGGCGGATGGGCTTTACAGAATGTCCGCATGAGTTGCAGCTTCACAGAAACAACTCTGGGGAGGATCTCTGAGCAGTATTGACCTGAGCTCTCATTAGTTGCACATCTTTTTGTTTGACATTCAATTAAAATTATGGCAGGAAAGTACTGGAGGTTAGGTTTTGTGTCAGTCCTTCTTTCGCTATCATTACATTATACTAGCACCCTGGGACTAGGGCAATAGAAAGACAGTTTTTATAAGACCAGTAAATGACCTTCAAAAAGACAGAGAATTATTACACATGGAATGGTGTATTATTAATTATTTTCCATCTCTACTGAGATAGATAGTAGAAATAGCTTTTGCACTCCACAGGAAAGAGAAGTTGGCTAATGGGAAGCACCTTCTGACACAGAGTTTGTGAAATGTTGTGCTATGTTGCAAGATACAGTGGAGAATTCTCTTTCTAGAAGTAATTTTAAAGTGGCAAAGCTAGCTACCAACAGAAACAGTAGAGTCTTCCTGCTTAGGGGTAGTTGTAGCCATGGAGGGAGTGAAATGGAGAGTGGAACTCAGCAGATATTTCTCCTTCTGTGCCACACTGCTGGGTACTGAGGACACAGAGCTGAACTAGCAAAGGTTGGAAAGCCAAGATGCTCAGGAGGTGGAGCCTAGTCCTCCAGGGACCTGTGGGTAGTGGAGATTAGGAAAGTTGAGGGTCATGGGGGACTACAGGAGACTGGTGACCTTTTTCATAACAGAACCTGGAACCCTGACAGATGTGCCTGAGGCTGATAGTTGATACAGAGGATCCAAGTCTGGCCTGTACAGGTGAAAAAGGTAAGTCTTCTAGTTCCATGCTAAAAATGTTAAAATAGATACTGTTAAGGTGACTCTTAGTCTAGGTAATCTCAGTTTCCACTCTGAGAATTTACATCACAACCATAACCCTCTCACTCCTGAAAGATTTAATCAGCCTACAAAAGACCAAGTGCAATCTACTTGGCTCAAAAAGGAAGTAGCCCAAGGAAACCAGCCCCTTGTCTTAGCTGAGAAATGTAAAACCACTGAGAGGACCACAGGATTAGAAAACAAGCAGAAAAATGCTACTGCTATTGACCAAGTGACTGGGCCTATTCAGTTAACTCCTCCAAGTGTCAGCTTTGCTGCTGTAAGAAAATAAGAAATAAGAAAATAAATAATACACCTGATATAAAATTCCATAAACTTGTCTTCTTGTGCAAATATTTGGCTTATATTTTTGAATTAAACTTATTAAAGTTGGCTTGAGGAGTTGATGGTTTATTGTAGAAAGCATGTATTAAATAATCATGACGAGGTATCTATAAATATAAACAGAAAATTCTCTAGAAAAAAATCAATAATTAGATGGTTCTGTGACATATATCCAAACAGTGTGGATATGTTTAATTATGAGATTTCTTGAACTCTGAGGGTCCATTTCTTCTTTCATGAAATAAAAATAATTATACTGACTACAGTAATAAAAAAAAAATTCTATCACCGTCATTGTTGCCCTGTAGTCTAATGAAAGGAAGCACATGGAATCCTCCCTTCCATCTCTGGGGGTCTCCTGATCCAGCCTTAGTGTGCAAGAAGTGGAACAAGTTGCTTTTAATTCACCTTGGGACCCTAAATCCATTCTCTCCCTAGCCTCTAGAAAACAAGAAGGTTTTGTGGGTACAATCCTCAGTAGCCCCCCCCCAGATATCTGGCCTCTAGAAAAATGAATCCAAAGAGGGGAAAGAAAAAATATGAAGCTCCCAGGATATTAGTATTTTATGTACAACTTTGATAATGAAAAGTATTTCTTTGTGTTGCATATTTTGCTAATACATTTAGTACTGATTCATTTTTAAAATTATTGTAATTAATAGAAATATTTCACACCCATCACCTTATATCTGCAATAAATGTAGGTACATGTGTGTGTGTGTGTGTGTGTGTGTGTGTGTGTGTGTACATTTGTGTGTGTGTATGTGTAACTAGAACTGTGGTTAAAATCCCAACTGTTATTTTCTGAGCTCCCACAGCCGTTATTACTTGTTCTTGCTATTCTATAGGCCATGCAGTGTCTAGTCGCAACTTTTCCATTGCCTGAACTGTACACAGAATTTATCAGGCAGACAGATGGACACTGCTCTGGCAATGGCTCATTAGATTCCAGCACTTCTTTAAATCCATTTTGAACTGCGGAGGTGTCTTCCCACTTTCCCTCTGAGAAGGTGATCACTCTGTTCTCGACCTCTCCTGCTCTCCCTCCTGCTCAGGCACAGCTTGACTTTGCTTTTTTTCTCATCCAGCCCTTAATCCTGCAGTCAAACATGAGAGCAGCCCTTCTTTCTGGACATGGCACGGCCCTCCTATTTATCGCCAGTTCTTGAGCTCATTGCCCTGAAAATTAGTGGTTTGCGAGAGTATGGAAATCAGACCATTTCAGCATGAGATGCAGTGGGGACAGAGCAGGGACAGGTGTGATAAATGAGAACATGGTGCCAACCCAGGCAGCAGCCTGTCTCATATCTCACTCCCAGATGGGGCAACATAGACCTTTTTATTGTCTGTCCAGCTGCTTCTTCTGGTAACATGTGGAACAAACGTCTCTTTTAGACTGTGATGAGGCAGCATGGATAGGTCTGTAGCATCACTGCATTTGGACTTTCAGCTGGTTTTATTTCCTATTGAACCTTTAATGGAAACGCATACACAGCAAGTCAAGGTCCGTCCCTTTTCCCTTTTTTCTTTCTTTTTTTCCTTTTTTTTATTTCTTCCAGGAGTGCTGATGATAAGGAAAGCGATGTCTAAATCTTCTTAATGGTGTTTATGCAAGCAGTTTTGCTTAGCTGCAGACTGCACAGCCCCCTCCTCGTCTCCCCTCCCCTCCCATCACCCTGCTAATATTGCTGCTTCATTCCTTTCCCTGTTGGCTATTACTATGGACTACAGCAAATCTAAAACTAAATAATCCCCTTAGTGTCAAGTTTTCGGGGCTGAGCAAATAAATCTAACGAAATGCATTATGTAGGCAGAGGAGGCTGTTGTAAGGGGGAAAAGATGAAAGCTATTTTATTTTAAGGCACAGAATAAATTGTTGATCGGTTGGTGCTCAATTATCATTTCGAGTATTGTTATTTTATTTTACTTAACTATTGTAGATGCTCTTCTTTGATTGTAATTAAAAACCTTTCAAAGCTTCTGAAGACAAGAATTAAAGGAGGAATGAGGATCTAGGGAGGGAGCTATGCAAATTCTTTCCAGGCCAGATCTTTCAAGTGTTCTCAAAAGAACAGGATCATGTTAATACTCAATGGCAGTTTCTTTTCTCCTTGGCACTGTCTCACATCTACGATGAGGATGAAGGCATCCTGACAGAATAGAGAGGTGCAAAACTTTGTTTATTTGGGAGAAGAAACCTTACTGTTTCTGTAGGCATGTTGGATGGAGCAGCTTCCAAAGCCAGAAGGGAAACAGTGCCCACGTCTACCGGTCTATGTCCAGGCCAGCTCAAAGCTCCAGTAGGGATGTGGGAGTTTTGTTAGGTGCTCTCCTGTTGGCCTTTACAAGCATTGCTTTTTCTATAACACCCCCAGAGAGGCCCAGTTCAGTGAAGCTTGGTCTTGATCTTCATGACTGTAAAGCCAGTAAGTTGTACCCAAGACAAGGAAAGTACTCACCAAATGAGCATAGTCCAATCGCTTATTTATATATTCATTGCTTTATTCTTTAAAATTTAATTAAGAATTAACCTAGTACCAGAGATCCATCTGAGTACAGTGGTTTTACAACAATGGGTAAAAAAAGGTTCTACCATGTGCAGCTTAGTCTTCAGAGAACAGAGACAGTAGGCAAACAAAAAGGAAAATACATGAAGTTTGTTGAGTGATTTCAAAGACTGTAAAGAAGAATTCAGTTGAGGAAAGATAATAGGAACAAGCAGAGAAGTCTGCAAAGGCCCTATTTTGTCAGTCATTCTTTCACTCATTTGAACACCCGGTGGAAACGGGCAATGACCTGGGCTCTGAGGACACCATCCTGAGCAGAAGAGATACATCACAGGCCTTCATGTATCTGAGTTGTCTCAGAGAAAAATATAACACAAAAAGGACAAGTGAAATATGCACTACAAAAAAATTAAAGCCAATGGAAAAAAAATGATGGAGCCTGGAGAAAGTAGAAACTTTAGGCATGATGGCATTTGAGCAGAGTCCTGAAACCAAGGGGGAAATGAACTTCAGGAATCCCAGGAATGGAATAGTCTGGAGGTGGAGTCTAAACATGAAGAGTTTGTCAGAGGAACAGCAAAGAGGCTAGTGTGGCTGCCACGAACCCAATGAGAGAAACAAATAGGCACTGTTCATCATTGTGTCAAATATCTAGAATAAACAATTTAAAGGAAGAAAGATTTGTTTTAGCTGATGATTTGAAAATGCTTTTTTAATTTTGGTATTGGTTTGTTTTGTTTTGTGATCCAGAGAATTGAACCCAAGCTCTTTGCACTGAGATACTTTCCCAGCCTATTCCTTACTTTTTATTTTGAAACAGGATCTCACCAAGTTATAAAGTTGCCCAGGCTGAGCTTGAACTTCTGACTCTCCTGCTTCATTTTCCCAGGCTGCAGGACTATGGGCGTGTACCACACTGACTGAGTTCATCATCAGTTGAATCCATTGCTTTAGGCCTGAAGTGAGGCAGAAACATCAGAGGAGAACGCTGTGGCAGAGGAAAGCTGCTCACAGCAGCCAGGAAGCAGAGGAAATGAAAGAGTCAGAGATAAGAGGCTGAGAAGACATAATCTCCAATATCACACCCCTATAACCTACGCCATTCAACTCAACACTACCACTTAACAGCCCATAAAGTATGAACTCACGAGCAGATTAATCCAATGATGACATTAGCACTCTCAAGATCCAGTCAACACTCCAAAGTCCGTTAGCTGCAACCAAGTCTTCAATCCAATGGCCTCTGAGGACATTTTTTGATCCCTATGACCACAGGCACTATGTAAAAAGGGTAGAATGAGACCATTCAGAGTCCATACTCTCAAGACCTATGGGCTTTATCCTGTCCTGATAGTTACTACATTTTGCCCATGAATGTTTAAAAGGTCTTTTGATTTGCATCCTTATCCCTTGGCACCTTTAGATGAAAAATGAAATGAATGAATAACATCTAGTTTTATTTTTCCCTATTCAAATGTAAGTCCCTCCCCCTCTTTCTCTGCTAGGCATTGAAGCCAGGGCCCTACTCATGCTATCCATGTGTTCTACAACAGCTATATCCTCAGCCCTAAATTTATAGTCCTCACACAAAAAAATTCTTCTATGAAACTCTGCTAAAAATTGCCCTATACAGTGAAGCTTCAACTTCAACCTTTCTCTTTCTTCTGCATAGAAAATTCCCTCTCTAAAGAAAGAAATTTGATAAATAATAAGCAAACTATGTATTATGGACTTAGGATGAAATCAGTGAAAATAATACTGTGTGGGTGATTCTAAAACAGTCTCATCAGAAAAACTAGGTGCATGCATTTTA
>PVIR01042850.1:0-11996 GCA_004026965.1 Petromus typicus | reverse complement strand
ATCATAGGGAAGCAATACCTTCTTTTGTGGCCAAACTGTAACTTTTTCAAATATTTACTTTGTTATTTGCTGCCAAGTATCATTATACATCTGGCTACAAACATCTAGCAGTACCCATGCCATAGCCTAAACATTGGGTTGCCTTGAAATTTTCTCCCTCAGATCAGTTAGTCTATCATCTTTAAACTCAGCCTCACAAAATTTTAGGGCATGGACAGTACATAAACAAATGTAGCATGAATGACCACTAGTCCAATTGCTAATAAGAGTCCTCATTTCCGTCTGAAACTTCATAACCATAGTTGTAATTGTCTACGTTCCTGTCAGCATTCAATTCTTCTGAGCTCCCTCTAGAATTAAGTTCTGCTTACAGCACTTTTTTAGTGCCAGGGATCAAATAAAACTCAGGACTTTGTTCTTGTGAGGCAGGTATAGTGCCACTGAGCTAAGTCCCCAGCTCCCACTTACAGCATTTTAAGGCTTCTCTATATCCTCCACATTCTCTTTGGAGAAGGTACACATCTCAAGCCTTTCTAAACTCTCATTTTAAACCAATTCCAAAGGCTTCTGAACTACTTGTCAGGTATAATAATATTGACCCTACTCCTGTTATGTAACGGTTTTCTGTATTAGCTTTTCCTTGTTGGGACAAAATACCTGACACCAACAATTTATAGGAAGGATGGTTTATTTTGGCTGACATATTCAGATTCAGTCAAATGTCAGCTGGCTCCTAGACAGACACATAATGTCTAAAGAGCATAGTAGATAAAAGCATGCTAACCTCATGGCAGCCAGAAAAAAAATCACAGAAGAAGAGCCAGACAGGAGGAGGTCAGATATCCCCAGAACTACCCAGACACACTCAAAAATGTGCCTTACTAATCTATATTGTCTCAAGCCAGTCAAGATGATCTCATATGATGGTTTCAGTATAAATCAGGTATACCAAAACATATGAAATTATTATCAGGTTGTGAAATCTAAGTGAATTTCATGTTTAGACTTGGGTATCGTCCCAAAGGTATCTCATTAAGTAAATGTATATATTCTAAAAACTGGGAGGGAAAATCAGAAATCCAAAATACTTCCCGTCTCAAGCATTTCAAATAAGGGATTCTCAACCTGAACTGATACATGCCATGATATGGGTAAGCCTTGGAAAAATTATGTTAAGGGAATGAAGCCTATAACAAGCACTAAAAATCATGAGTTTATTTACCATAAAGCCTCATTACTTGCTTTTTCTTTATAGAGAAATTATGCCTGCCCTCTTGCTTGTTTATTTGCTTCCCTCTTTCCTTCCTTCCTTCCTTCCTTTCCTTCTTCCTGCCACAGTGCTAGGGATTGAACCCAGGGCCTCATACGTGCCAGGCAAGCACTTTACCACTGAGTACAACCCCAGTCTTTACTCCTGTTTGAATAAGTAGTCTTTTTTGTTCCCACATGTAGCCTTGTATCTCATGTGCTAAATTACAACTGTATGTGTATTTTTAACATTAGAGACAATTTTCTCTTTTATTTTTGCATACATATTTGGTTTAAAATCAGTGAATTTCTAGGATCAGCTCCAGTACTGAAGAGCCTTTATAAGTAATTTGTATTGTCTAGATCCAAAGTATGCTACAAACACACTCTAAAGTAAAAGAGGAAATAGCAGCTTTCTGAAGACAGGTTCCAGACACTCTAATTAGAACACTAAAATATTTCCTTTCTCTGGTAATAGGGTTGATTTATTCCTGGCTGCTAGGGCACCAGGCACAGGAATAGCCAAGAAACCAGGGTACCAGCCACTAAAAACTAAACTAGCCAGGCTAGCTTATGTCATGGGTCAGGTTTCACAATTCATACCACTTGTACAGAGGTAAATACACAAAACTTGCATAAGAGACATTTGCTGACAAAAATGGGACCATTGCCATTTGTAAGATAGCAGCTATATGAGCCTCTTTCACAAAGTGTGCCAAAAAAGACTTTGCTGTCAGGCCATATAAAACAGCATTAAGTTCAATATATGTTGATCAAATATATATAAATATATATATATATATATATATTTCAGGTAGACTCCTGAACTGTATCTGGCAGTTGAGTAATTTTTCTAGCTGTGATACCAATTAAGTTTTCCTTCATAGAATCATCTGGTTTATGGTTTTCCATTTTGAGCCTTATACTTGTATCCCATATTCTTCTTCTGCCATCCCATTGCTCACTGCAGCTTTTGCTTCCACTCACGAGGGTGCAGCCATCATTGGCTCTAAAGCCTCATTATTTATAAATTCCATATTTTTAATTGACATACTCACTAAAACTTGGTAACCTAACATCAGTACTCCCAGCACTTTACATAGTCATTCATGGATTTGCATAGTGCAAGTGTGACCATTAATCCTGCTATGTCAGTTTCATTAGTTTAAGAAATGCTAAACAGATTAGCAAAGCAAGTATATATGTTGTTTGGTTAATGATGTGACCTGAAACTTACAGGAGCCTAAACCTTTGTTTCTTCTAGAAATAGTGATTTAGTATTAGCTAAATTACATTTCACAAAAGCATTATAGGACACAGCTACCTTACATAACAAGAGTCAACTAGAACTAAACTATCCAGAACAGACAAGTTTATAGAGACAGAATGTAAATCAGTGACTACCCAAGATTAGTAATAGGAGCTAGACATGATGGCACTCACTTGTAATCCTAGCACTTCAGGAGAATGTGACAGGGCAGGAGAATCATAAGTTCAAGCCACACCTGACAACTTTGTAAGACCCTGTTCAAAAAAATAAAAAATTAAATGACTGTGATGTAACCCAGTGGAAAGATCCTGGATTCTATCTCCATAATTTAAATATGACAATAGTTGTATACCTCCATGTATATCTTTTGCATATCTTTTGTCTTCCATATTTGGGATTTTATTGGTTTTGTTGAGGATCAGTACAGAATTGTACACAATTCTTAACAAACATACCAGAAATCTAAAAAGCCATGTATTGTTCTTTTTCATTTATTCCAGTGACTTTCCAGCTTCAAATTTGGAAAAAAATTGTCCTTAAGAGGATTAAGTACTAGTATTTTAAAATACTGATAAAGAATGACTTAAGTTTCTCTGAGTCACAATTTAATACCATACACGCTACATTCTCAAATTTTCAATCTTTCAAAATTGGGCAAAAATTAGGCAAACTAGACTACCATGACTAAAGATTACAGAATACACAAGATTCTGACAGGGCAAAGATCGGGAAGTAGTTTTCTTTTGGTAACAATTATAAAAACAGTATTTGAAGTCATTTAAAATATTCAAGACATACTAAATGCATGACTGTGATTCCAAATTGCCATTTAGTATGCTTCATATTGCAGGATATAAAACTAACCCGCACCTGTGGAATGTCAAGCTGACACCCAAGACAGTCAAACCTTGCCATAATTCAATTTTCTGGTTGTACTAACAAAATAACCAGTGGATGATTTCACCTCCAAAATAATCATTTATATTTAAAAAATGTGATTTAATGGGATTCCCTCCTTTTTAAAAATTTTTCTAGGGCCAGGCATTTAGCTCAGTGATTCTAGCACCTGTCTTGCAAGCACAAGGACCCGAGTTTGATCCCAGGTAACCACATACACAGTGTAGGACATGGAAACACACCCAACAGCAATCAGTACCACATACCAGGGTGTGGTGGCTAACGTCCATAATCCCAGCACTCAGGAGGCAGAGATAGGAGGATTGCTGTGAATTCCAGGCTAAGCTCAAGGCCAGCCTGAACTACAAAGCAAGACCCTGTCTTAAAATATATATATATATAAATATATAATATATATTATATATTATTATACTTATTATATATTATATATGTGAATATATTGAAATATATTTTTATATCTTTTATATATTTTCAGTAGAATCTGTCATAACAGTAGACATATCATAGATATTTAGTACTTTGAATTGAATTTATTGTATACTTAAATAAGTTTTGCTTTTTTAATTTTATTTTAGATCTGCTGACTTGGGTCCTACTTTATTGACAAGACCTGGACAACCAGCACTTACCAGAGTGCCCCCACCTATTCTTCCAAGGCCATCACAGCAGACAGGAAGCAGCAATTTGAACACTTTCAGACCTGCTTACAGTTCATTTTCTTCTGGATATGGCACCTATGGAAATTCATTTTATGGAAACTATAGCCCTTATAGTTATGGATATAATGGTCTGGGCTATAACCGTGTCCGTGTAGATGATCTCCCACCCAGCAGGTTTGTTCAGCAAGCTGAAGAGAGCAGCCGAGGCGCGTTTCAGTCCATTGAAAGCATTGTACATGCATTTGCCTCTGTCAGTATGATGATGGATGCTACCTTCTCAGCTGTCTATAACAGTTTCAGGGCTGTATTGGATGTGGCAAATCACTTTTCCCGACTAAAAATACACTTTACGAAGGTTTTTTCAGCTTTTGCATTAGTTAGGACTATAAGATACCTTTATAGACGGTTACAGCGGATGATGGGCTTAAGAAGAGGCTGTGAGAATGAGGACCTGTGGGCAGAAAGTGAAGGAACTGTGGCTTGCCTGGGTGCCGAAGACCAAGGAGTTAACTCAGCAAAATCTTGGCCAATATTCTTGTTTTTTGCTGTTATCCTTGGCGGTCCTTATCTCATCTGGAAACTGCTATCTACCTACAGTGATGAAGTAACAGGTAAGAAGAGGAGAACTAATTCAAAAGCCATAAAACAAATTGAAATTTCAAGAACAGATTTATTAACTTAGCATCTTTTATATTCATTATTATTTACTGTCTTGATCCAGTTTTATTAGGCACTTAGAACTAGGTGAAGAGAATGTGACAAAGACAAGCTTGCTTATTTATGTATTATTTGTTGAGTTATCTGTACACATTACCTAATTACTACTCACAGTGTACTGCCTGTGGCACCACAGAGGTTACAAAAATATATGTAGGGCCAGGGAGTTAGCTCAGTGGTTCCAGCGTCTGCCTGACATACACAAGGTCCCAAGTTCAATCCCCTGTACCACATGCTACAATGCCAGGCAAGGTGGCTCACACCTGTAATCCCAGCACTCAGGAGGCAGAGGCAGGAGGATTGTGAATCCAAGGCTAACCTGGGCTGCATAGTGGGTTCAGGGCCAGTCTGAACTACAAAGTGAGACCCTACCTCACAAAAAATCCAAAAAAAACAAAGATATATGTAGAGGGGATAATCCCTATTTTTCTAAAATTTACAGGGAGGAAGTGGTTAAGATACATACATTATATAGGTAACTAAAATTAGGAGGAAAGACTAGTAGGGATTGTGACAGTTGGGAAATCACAAGGTTTTCTGAGCTTTTTCTTGCAGTGCACTATACTAGATATTTTGTATATTTTAATTTCATGTAATTGAACAACCCAGAAAAATAAGAATTGTCCTTATATATAAAAAAATTGAGGTCCTGGGGCCAGGGATTTAGCTCAGTGGTTCCGGCACCTGTCTTGCAAGCGCAAGGACCTGGGTTCGATCCCTGGTAACCACATACAATACTGGGTGTGGAGACTCGTGCCCAGCAGCAACCAGTGCCACATACCACAGTGCCGGGCATGGTGGCTCACGCCTGTAATCCCAGCACTCGGGAGGCAGAGGCAGGAGGATTGCTGTGATGTGAGTTTGAGGCTGAGCTCAAGGCCAGCCTGAACTACAGAGAGAGACCCTGTCTCAAAAAAAACCTAAAAAAAATTGAAGTTCACGGAAATGACATGTCCAGTGTCACATGACTTTAATAAGACATTAAATTAGAACGAGAAACATGTTAACCCCATACTAAAGTCAACTGCTACAAAGACCTGGAAAAGTGAAACTAACATTTTTGGCTTTGGTAACCAGGAAGAAATAGCATTTAAATTAGATTTTTGGAAAATAGATAACATTTAATTAGAAAAAGGGAAAAGAGGCTAAGGATGTAGCTCAGTGTAGCACATTTGATTGCCTCACATGTTTGAGTTCCAAAATTTGAGTGTCCAGAACCATGAAAAAAGGAAGAGACTGGGCAGGCATGGTGGCTCATGCCTTTAATTCCAGCACTCAGGAGGCAGAGGTAGGAGGATTGCTATGAGTTCAAGGGTAACCTGGGATACAGAGTGAGTTCAGGGCCAGCCTGAAGTACAAAGCGAGACCCTGTCTCAGAAAAAAAAAGAAGAAGAAAATTTGTTCAGTATCAAATAGGATAATAAGAAAAAAGCCTAAGAAATTAGGTCAGAGGCCAGTAATGAAAGATCTTAATTGCCAGTAAGCAACTTAGTTTTCATTTAGTGAAGAATGTGTACTTGGGGAGGTGGGGGGATTGAGCACATTGTGAGATATATATAGTCTCTAAAGACTTCATTCTGGGGACTGGAAGAGTGGCTCAGTGATATACTACTTAGCCATGCTCAAGGCCCTAGATTTGATTCCCAGCTACAATCAGCATTCAAAATAAAAATTTAGTATATCCAAAGTGTTTATTATATATCAGTGGAGGTTAAAACAAGTGGCAATTAGATGAGATTTCTAAAGGATTTGAGTTTTCACCTTTGTATTCATAATATCTAAGAATCTGACACCTACCAGATGCTTAACATTTTTAAATTTGAGGATATCAGTTACAATGCTTTTATTATAGGCTGGATGAGAAATAATGAAGGTTCAAATTAGGGTATGAGAAGCAGGAATGATGTAATGGATTCATTGAACTTAATCACTAGTTAGACATAATCCATAAGAGGAAAGAATGAATCAAAATGCCTTGTAAAAGTAAAATAGGCAGAAGGAAATATGTGCTATAGGAAGAAAAACCAAAGCAATGAAGAATGCTGGCGAATGCTAGGAGGAGGAAGAGAGGTTGCAGTGCTACGTATAGCTGAGAAGGTAAGGAAATAAGCCCTGTGGCTATTGAGAGAAAAGTATTTGGAGGCAGAGGGAACAGCAGAGTTGCAGAGGCCTATAGGTGATAATGTGCCTAGCATGTCATGTGAACAGAAAGATGGCCAGTGTGGCTGTGCAAATTGAGAGTAGCAGAGGATGGAGAGAGAAGAATACAGTGATTTGTGTCATATTGAGTTTAATGTGCTAGCAGGACATTCAAATGGAGCTGAAGAAAGTTTCAGAGAGAATTTAAAAAGCAAGACAGAGCCAGTTGTGGTGAGTGGTCACACTTGTGACCCCAGTACTTTGAGAGGCAGGGGTCAGGATGATTTTAAGTTGAGGTCATGCCTGGGCAACTTAGTGAGACCCTGTCTGAAAATAAAACATTTTTTAAAAAGAGACTGAGAATGTAGCTTAACAGAGCCCTCCTGAGTTTAATCCTCAGTGCCACAAAAGTAAATACCAAGGTGGGGTCTTAGGAAAGGAGTAAAAATGGTATCTGATTCTTCCACATAGAAGTGACAGTTGAAATAGTGGGCTATATTATTACGGTAGAAAAACGGAAGAGAGCTTAAAGTGAAAATCACCAAGAACAGAAGTAGAGCCATATTATTGCTGCATTAAGAAACAAAAATGGATAGAGGAATTTAAAAGGAGAAGGATGATGAATGATACAAGGTAATACTGAGATTTGAAAAAAAGATCTTCGATTGTCAGTTGGAGCTCACCAAGCTCCAGTAACTTTGGCAGAATAGAAGAGAAGAAATTTGACAGGATACAGCCGAGGAAAGTCAGAAGATGTGAATAGAGAAAGAGAATAGCAATGAATGAAGGGGGCGAAAGAATAGTTGGTCAACATGGTTTTGTACTTTTTATTTTGCTTTGTCATTTTAAGAAATTAAATCTAGAACATTCTTAATCTTAAAAATCAGAAGAATTAGCTGAGCATGGTGGCACACACCCATAATCCTGGCACTCCAGAGGCTGCAGCAAGAGGATCACTGCAAGTTTGAAGCCAGTCTAGGATACATAGTGACTTCAAGGCCATTCTGAACTACATAGCAAGATCTTGTCTCAAAAAAAAAAAAAAGAATCTGTGGACCGGAGATTTAGCTCAGTGGTTCCTGAGCCTGTCTTACAAGCACAAGGGCCTGGGTTTGATCTCTGGTAAGCACATAGAATAATGCTGGGCCTGGTGACTCACACCTGTAATCCCAGCACTCAGCAGGCAGAGGCAGGAGGATCACTGTGAGTTTGAGGCTTACCTGAGCAATATAGTGAGCTCAGGGCCAGCCTGAACTACAAAAGCAAGACCTTATCTCAAAAGAAAAAAAAATTGTGACAGGTGAAAATCAAATTTCAGTATCTGTCAATAAATTTTAATAGAACATAGACACCTTCATTATGCACCTGTAATTTGCAGCTGCTTTTGTACAGTAAATAAATTGAGAGGTTTGCAGAAGGCCATATGTGAAATGACACCACACCACACTTAGTGGTCTGCATGCTACAAAGCTCCATAGCTCAGTTAATAACTTGGCAGCATATGTACTGCCATATACAGTGTCATACCATAATATTTTTATTGTGATATGTACATAGGAAACCAAGAAAGAATTGTTTATGTAACATCATCTTAAGGCATTATACAGTATGAATTATTTTGTTATTGGACTAGATGGCAAAGCATTATATTATGTAATAACACTATAACTATTTAAATGAATATAATATACACCAATATCATCCAACTGAGCAATATTCACAGAAAACCAACTCAAAAAAAAAAGAAAATTTAAAAATGGAAATCTTATCACAACAAATTTCCTACCAGTATAAAACAAAAAATGAGAGCCATGTATGGTGATACACACCTGTAAACAAGCACTCAGTGCTAAGGCAGGAAAATTGCCAAGTTTAAAACTAGCTTGTTGAGCATGCTCACTCATGCCTGTCATCCCAGCACTTGGAGGGCTAAGGCAGGAGGATTACCACAAGTTCAAGGCCCGCTCAAACTACACTAGTGACCCCCTCTCTCCAAAAAAATGTGGTGGGGATGAAGTTGCAACCAAAATAAATTTCTAAAAGATTGGTTTCATAACCAGTCAACGAAAGTGTTTCCAACAATCAAAGAAAGACATCCAGAGAATTTAAGTTGAGAGGCCTCAAGAAGACAGTTTCTTAACAATGACAGTATTTGGGATAATTTAAACAAGTTAAAATAGACCAAATAAAGGGTAGAGAGTGTAGCTCAGTGGTAGAGCACTTGCTTAACATGAGCAGAACCAAAGATGGGGCACAGAAAGGAAAATAAATACAAGGTAAATTATTTGAATGATTTTCCTGGGCTCATGTTGACCCAACAGAAAATAATACTGTCCAGTTGTTTGAGGAGTCAATTAAATCTAGAGTTACTCATTGTTTTATTCATCAGCAGGGACATTGTGGAAAATACTTGAATTTACCAGGTATTACTGAACCAGTAATACCAAAAGTAAACTTCATTTATTCTTATAACTATTAGGGGAGGTTTTTATCAGAGGTAGAAGCTGAAGATCCTAATCCTCCCTTCCACACAGCAGTTCAGTATGTTGATGAAGGTTAAGTTTTGTTTTGAAATTGAGGCAAAGATTGAAATTTTCTTTTTTTTTTTTTTCTTTTTTTTTTTTTGAGACAGGGTCTCACTTTGTGGTTCAGGCTGACCCTGAGCTCAGCCTCAAACTCACATCACAGCAATCCTCCTGCCTCTGCCTCCCTAGTACTGGGATTACAAGGGTGAGCCACCACACCCAGCACTGTGGTATGTGGTACTGGTTGCTGCTGGGCATGAGTCTCCACGCCCAATATGGTATGTGGTTACCGGGGATCGAACCCCGATCCTTGTGCTTGCAAGACAGGCGCCGGAACCACTGAGCTAACTCACCAGCCCAAGATTGAAATTTTCATCAACAGAATCACCCTCAGTCACTGTTAGTAAGCACTTAGCACATAAAGGCTTTAGAAATCAGCTTTTACTCTAGACTTGATAATATTCTTAACAAATTTAACCTAAAGCCATAAAACAGAATAATGGTTACAGGCATTATCCATGATAGAATAAAGTTATTTTTGACAGTACTTACATTGTTTGAATCACAACCACTGTCATGCTGCTGTAACTCAAGATGTCTACTCCTCCTTTGCAGGAGATAAGTTTTCTAAATTCAAACTATAGGGCTAGAAGTAGTTTTTAGACCTATATGCAAGTGCCCAGGAAATTTCCATATCTCAGAATCCATTTAATTGTGCAATTAAGGACCTTCCAGGGACCGAGTATGTAGCTCGGTGGTTCCAGTGCCTGCCTAGCAAGAGCAAGGTCCTGAGTTCAGTTCCTGGTAACACCAAAAGGACCTTCCATATCAATAAATGATTAATTTGTAATAGAATTATATGGCAAGAAGCAAAATCAAGACTGTGGCTGACTTATATTCTAGTTTATTAATATCCCAAGTAGTAAACATGCTTAATTAAAATTACAAATGTATGTAATTAAAAACACAAGCTAATAAACTGATACAATAATTTAGCAGTACCTGTTGGTGTGAAAAGAAATTTTCAAAAATGTACTACCCCATATCTCATCATAAATTAGCATTAACAGCCAGGTATGGTCGCTCATATCTGTAATTCCAGCACTTGGGAGACAGAGGCATGAGGACTGCCAAGAGTTCAACGCTATCCTGGGCAACATAATGAGTTCAAGGCCAGGCTGAACTACAAAAATCATTAGCAAATTAATATTTGCAGTTGAACCTTAATTAAATGAAATATAATGCTTTTGTGATCCTGTTTATGAGTAAGTGAATTTTGTCTTTGACTCAGCTAGTTTATAATATTTGATAAGAATTTTCTATTCTTCTTAGTAGAACTATATTATTCCCCCAAAAAAGAATTCATTACATTTTTTATTCTATCAAAAATTATACAGAACTTCTTCTTCTTTCATTGTATAAATAACCACATGTTATACTTCACTTTGCCTCATGACCTACAAAGTCAAGAAACCCTTAACATAAGAAATAAACCAATAACAAAATCTGGCAGGCTGAGGAGAGAAAGGAACCCTTCACTGTTGGTGGGAATATAGACGGGTGCAACCACTGTGGAAATCAGTGTGGAGATTTCTTAAAGTAGGAGTGGAGGTCCTATTTAACTCTACTACTTCCCTGCTAGGTATATACACAAAAACGTTTAAAACATTCATAGCACAGCAACATATGTACACCCATGTTTATAGCAGCACAGTTTGTAATAGCTAAATCTTGAAAACAGCCCAAATGCTCATCAACTGAAGACTGGATAAAGAAGTGGGTTTTTTTTATAAAATGAAGTATTACTCAGCCTTAAAGAATGATAAATTAGCGATATTTATACTTAAACGAATGTACCTTAAGGCCATACTCATAAGTGAAATAGGACACAGGTACATAAATACCATATTTTTCTAGTATGAGAAACTGAAAGTGTAAATGAGGTCAAGAATGTATAAGTATTGTGACATAGAAAATGTTCAAAGGAAAGAGGAAAGGAGGAGGGGAAAGCAAAGAAGAGCAAGAAAAATTTGATGGTAAAAACACAAAGCTCATGTATATAGGGATAGGAACTTAAAAATGAGAATCAAAATACATCACATACAGGTACAAATTCTCAATGTTAAATGTGATCATCATGTATACCTAACGTGTATACCAAAACCTTAATAAAGGGGAAAAAAAAGAAACCCTTAACAGAAAAAAAAAAAAAAAAATTACCAACCTTGGCTTAAAGCAAGGGACCAGGCATTGTGGAGCTTAAAGAAAAGGTTCATAAGAGTTACAACAAATGTGTTTACCTAACATAATGTTGATGACAGGATATATTTCTATAAAGATTCACTGGGTAAAAGGGGAAGACTTTTCTCTTGGCAAATAAATGCATCCAATCAACAAGCAATACCTAGTAAAATATCTGCCTCTTCCTTTTTCAAGCTTCACTAACTTAATCTCAATTTGGTTTATAGACAGCACCAACTGGGCAAGTGGTGAGGATGACCATGTAGTTGCTAGAGCAGA
>PVIR01042849.1:0-12038 GCA_004026965.1 Petromus typicus | reverse complement strand
TCACAGCAATCCTCCTGCCTCTGCCTCCCGAGTGCTGGGATTACAGGCGTGAGCCACCACGCCCGGCACTGTGGTATGTGGTACTGGTTGCCGCTGGGGTGAGTCTCCACACCCAGTATTGTTATGTGGTTACCGGGGATTGAACCCAGGTCCTTGCGCTTGCAAGACAGGCGCCAGAACCACTGAGCTATATCCCCGGCCCCCGTGATCAAATCTTTTCCAAGAAAATAAACTACATTGGATGCATTTGGGGCTGATACTGGACGGTGGAAGTGTCATTGGATAGGGCCCGATGAAGCTTCCCAAAGAGGAGATGGGCACTTCAATTTGCCCTCTTGAGGAGGTTCGTGGATTCTTGTCACAGAAAATAATCTCGGGACACGTCAGTGAGTGGCACAGGCAGATTTATTAGGCAGAGTTCAAAAAGTAAAGGGTAAAAAAGAAAGGATTTTCAGCTTGACTAGCTGAAGGGGGCTTATTTTGATGAAAGATTCATCCAGGCCTGATCACAATAGAAAGAAGCCATCTGTTATGGATTACCTCGGTGTGCACTTCTGGTTTTGAAGCTCTGGAGGAATCCTATGGTTTGAGGGCCAATTTGGTTCCCGAAAGATGCTGTTCTTGCCGGAGGAGGGAGGGGTGACGGCATCCTCCATGCCTAGATCATGAAAACAGTTTCAATTCCCATTATTTGAAGAAGTGACCTTATTATGGGATGGCCTTCAAGGCCCTCTTTTTGTTGAAAGTCAGTAATTGGAGAGTTCTAGTCATTGATTTAAGGATCTGAAAGTGGATGTCGTCAAAGCTGGCAACTCGATGTCCCTGTAAAGCTTGAAAATTAATCAAATTATTGTTTTCTTGGTGTTCTTTGCCTTGAAGGGATATAAAGTAAGGTAGGTAAATTTAGGGATAATAAAATGTAATGCACACTCCTTAAATGATTAACATGCTTACATGCAGAAATGAATAGGGATCTGCCCCAAAGATTTAAGACAATAAAAGAGAAAAAATTGAAAGCAGAAATACCTGTGTCTTTCAGTGTTTTCCTTATTTTATCTTCTAGTAGGTTTCTTGCTTCTGCTTTAATGTTTAGATTTGTGATCCATTTTGATTTTAATTTAGTATATGGTGAGATATAAGGCTCAAGTTTCCATCTTCTGCAAACAGAAAACTAGTTTTCTAAATATTTATTCCTCGGCATTTTGCATTATTAAGCATATTTATGTCTTTTGGGGTTAATTTTGGTAGTATGTGTTTAGAAATCTGCCTATATCTTCAGAATTTGCTAATGTGTTGGGATATAATTTTTTGAAGCAGTTACTACCTTCTCAGTTTTTACAGAGTCTCTTGTGATTTCACCTTTTTTATTCCAATTGTATTGCTGTGAGTTTTTCTCTCTTAGTGAGTTAGGCTAAGGGATTTTCTTGTTCATTTATAGTTTGGAAGAACCAGCTCTTTGATTTGTTGATTTTTTTACAGTTTTTTTTTTTTTTTTAAGTTTCCTTGATTTTCTATTTGCATCTTTATAATTTTTCTCATTAATTGTGTTTGGGGTTGGTTTGTTGTTTCATAAGTATCTTAAGATTTCTTATAAGGTTATTTATTTGGGCTTGCTCTGTTCTCTTAATATGAGCATTGTTTGCAAAGAATTTTCCTCTGAAAATTGCTTTCTTAGTGTCCCAGACATTTTATTGAGCTGCGTATTCATTGTCATTAACTTTGAGAAATTTCTAAGTATCTTCTTTGACATCTTCTGTGACCCCTTGGTTGTTTAGGGATATGTTGTTAATTTCCCAGGAAGCTTCTGTCTTTTCTAAAATTTCTTTTGTTATTGATTTGTATTTATTGCACAGTGTTTAGATGATTTCAGTTATTCTGTATTTATTTAAGCTGATTTTGTAGACTAGTTTGTGGTCCATTTTGGAAAAAGTACCATGTGCTGCTGAAAAGAATGTATACCCTGGGTAGAATACTCTGTATGTATCTATTAATTCTATATATTTAAGGGTATGGTTCAGTTCTGATATTTCTTTTTAGGTTTTGTTTACTTGTTCTGTCTTTTTGTAAAAATGGGGTTTTAAAGTTCCCTACTATGATTGTGTCAATATTTATTTTATCTTTTAATTTTAGCAGTTTTTGTTTTATGAAGATAGGTATTCAAGTAGTCAGTGCATATTTTTTTTTTTTATCAATATGATCTCTTCCTGTTGGGTTGTTCCATTTACTAGTATATAGTCTTCTAATTTACTAATGCTGACATTAGAATTGTTACCCTTTTTTGGTTTCAGATTCCTGACACATGAAGTGTTGTTTTCTGCCCTTTAATTTTTAATCTATGTGTATATTTTTGGATTAGATGAGTGTCTTGAATGCAACAGATTGTTGGACCCTGTTTTTTGATATAATGTGCCATTTTGTGTCTCTGAATTGGAGAGCTGAGGATGTTAAAACTGAAAGGTATTCTTGAGATGTGTTGGTTATTTACTCTCATTGCCTGCCTTCTTTATCTGTTAGTGTATCCTTTGTTGTTGTTATTTTTCCCACTTTTTTATTGTTCTTTATCTGTTGACCTCACTGATTTCCTCTGTGTTTCCAGCTCTGTCCATTTTGTGATTTTTGTCAAAAATATTCTTAAGTATTTTCTCTAGAGCTGGTGCAGTATTCATATGTCTTCTGAGCTGGTCTTTTTCATGAAAGAACCTTATTTTTCCATCTGTTTTGAAGGTTAGCTTTGCCCGGTAAGTTAATCTGGGTTGGAAGTTATTTGCTATTAAGGTTTGACATTTTCCACTCCTAACCTTTACTTGAACTAGTTCATGTTGGCCTTTAGGGTTTGTGTTAAGAGGTCTATAGTGATTCTAATTAATTCTTCGTTTCCTCTGGCTGCCTTTAAATTTCTGTCCCTCAGCCTACTCTCCCACTGTCAGCTATCTCTGTGGCTGCCTTTCCCTCACCTACTCTGGGAATTTGACAGTGGAGTGTGACTTGAATGCACTGGGACTTACTTTCGAACACTAAGCCCTTCCCTATAATTGCATCCTGCCAGGTATTGTCCTGGAATTGTGGTGGCAGATGCTGGACTGAGGTCACTCACCAACCGTTTGCTCTAGAAGGCCTCTTGGAGCAGTATCCCATGCTTTCCTTGCAGATTTCAACTGCTGCTGATTCAGGCCCCATCCAGTTCTCTCTTTCTTGTGAAATGTTCCACGGTTTTCTTCAAATAGTGTTCTTTGGGTTGGAATCTTAAACACAGAATTCAGACATGGTCACCGTATTGTGTTTATCCATCACTTATGTCTCTTTATGCAACTTCCCCTCTGCTATCAGAGGGGACTTATAGAGCACCAGCCTTCATACAGCAAAAGTGATCTGGAAGAGTGGGTTTGGAGTTGGAAAGCATTTATGACATATTCTTCTCTCTGTTCCTTGATAATATTCTCTGAGTTTTGCTGAGATGGCTCTTCCTCTGCTCAGCTATGTTGGATCCTTCCTTCCAGTGGATCCTTCTAGATCCTTCTTTCTCAGCAGATCTTCATTAGTGTCTGTGATGTGAGTCCTCCTCTCATAAGCTACTTTGAATGCCCCATTCCAGACTTTTGCCAAGATAAGGTCTGGACTGTCTAGTACTTGTGCTGTCCTGCAGAAGGGAAACAGTGCAGAGAAAGCTCCAAGTTGTCGATGGCTGGGCCAAGTTGAGTAATCCACAGTTGGAGTTAGTTGGAGACCAGCCTGTTGGTCTGCATTTCCCCTCTTTATTTCTTATATCTCACTTTAGAATCAAATAGAGAATATAAGGAGGACAGGGCAGATTTCATTTTCCCACATAGAAAATGAAAGAAAATTGAGCCAAGGTTTGGAAACTTGGAGGTTGTACATGAAAATCTCGATTAAAGCCCTTTTTTTTTTTTTGGTTTTGGTCTCCTTGAAAAACTAAAGCGATGGTGTCTAGGCAGAACACACATTCTATACTATTCTCTGGTGCTGCAATTCACTATTTCTCTTTGACCCCAAGACCAAATGTCATTGCACTGTTACAGTCCAAACATGATAGATGTGGAATTCCGGAGTTCTGTCAGGCTGGGGTCTGTTACCACTTTCCCTTGTTAGGGTTTTAGTAACCTGAGGAAAGATGACCAAGCTCCCAGGAGGCATATTTTTTTTTAGATGCTTCCTTTGTTATGGTGAGTTAGAAGGAAGGCTGAAGAAGACGAAAAGACTAAAAGAGCAAAGAGGAGAAGGATTTTGGGCAGGAGATGTTGGGGTCTGGTGGAGTCAAGCCGGGGACCAGCTGTAGCATTTGAGAGCAGCAGATGGGATTTTAAGGATAGTTGAAAATTATGTGTGTACGCTTCAGTATTTAAGAAAACAAATGAAGATTTGATTTATTGTGAAATTTTTGGGCTGTGTATCAGTCAGAGTTGAGTCAAGAGATAGAGACACAGCAGTTATTTCAACACAGAGCATTTAATATTAAAATTTGTTGCCAGGATATTGAGGAACTGAGAAGGCAGCAGGAGAACTATTATGGATGTAGTAACTACAAGAGCATGGTTAGGGTAATAAAAATTTAGGAGCTCCTAGGAAGAGTCAAATGAATCTAAATTAGTATTTCTATGGTGATGATGCTTCCAGGTTTACTGAACCTGGAAGGAAGGAAGTGGAGGGCCTGGCACTCAGTCCTCTGGTTGGACTGCAGGTGTTGAAATCTCTGAGCTAAGGTAGGCGACATGGGAGTGGATGTTAACCAGAGGAGAGGCAGGCAGAGATTAGGGTCTCTGAGGGCACAGCACGAGGCTGCTTCTAGACAGTTGCAGACTGGATTCCATGGCTACTGCAGAAAGGAAAAAGGCCTAGCCTAACTGGAAGACAAAAGGAACTGTGAGCCAGTGGGAACCAGACAGGAAGGAATGGGCCACGTCTCCCACTTCCAGTGCCCCCTGGGGACAGAACCTAACAGGAAACTGCTCTCAGAGGGGAATTCTAGAGCACCAGCCTTAACACAGCAGAAGTGATCTGGAAGAGTGGGTTTGGAGTTGGAAGGCTCAGCGTCCTTTCAGTTACTGGGATACCCTGAGTCTGACTGGTAGAGGGCTTTACAGGTATTTCGCAAATGGGCTGAGGATTTATTTCAGTGGCATAGCACCTACCTGTCAAGCGTGAGGTCCTGGTTGATCCCAGTACCAAAACAAAACACAAAAAAAAACAAAGCCGAAGTACTTCATAAACATCTGTGGTTCTATGTCATTCCTGAGAGTTTGGTTGTTTTTTTGTGATTTCCAGCTTTCTTGTATAATACTAGTTTCCAACTTGGGATTTAAATACTGATCTCTCTATAATAGACTACAAGAGAGTATGCTATGAATAATTTCATCCTTTATGGTATTGGTTGGAAAAGTATGACTCATAGGTCAGTAAGGGCTGATTGCCTATTTTTGTAAATAAAGTTTTATTGGAGTACAGCTGTACCCCCTTAGTTACCAGGAAAGGCTTATAGAGTCTTTATGTGGTGTGAATTTGTTTTGTAAATTTTTGAAAAGTAACTCATAACTATAAAAATCAAGTACGTAGATTGAATATTTATTTAAAAAATAAAGTGATTGCTCTTGCCTTTCTTTTTAATATCACCAAAACTTGTTTTGTTTTCTGAGAGAATGAGAAAATGTAGAGAATTTTCTGGACTTGCTAATAAAACCAAAATAATACTTTTCTTTTATGGACAGATAGTAGCTGTTTTTTACAGAGTCTCTCTAAATAGGATATTCTACCAGTGGCAACTGCAGGGTAGGAGAAAGAATGTTGTGTTCAAGATAAAATTCCTAGAGTCCATGTCCCAACACAAACATGGTCAGCAAGTCAGCTACCTTCTGAGATGCACTTTTCACACAGACTTACTGAAGACCAGAATACCCACACTTCTTTGTGTAGCTCCGTTTTGATGCATTTCCCAAGCTCTTTCAGATGGCATGCTCTGATTGTCCTACAGGTCTTAGTGAGTCTTTATTAGATATTGCTGCTCAGCAATGATCTCTATTCTTATACTTCTGAGATACTTCTAGAATTGCATACTTGACCTCCTTAAGTACCATCATATGTTTACTTCTGGTGAGGGGATTGTGTGTGGAAGTAATAGGCGCCCCTTCTGGGCCAGAGTATTTAATTGTCACAATATATCTCTTCAAGACTCCCATTTTCCTGTTATTGATGCTGAACAGAGGCTTCCTAAAGCAGCACAGATTTGCAGCAGGAGTAAAAAGTTAGTCTTTGTTGTTTATATCACTGGGATTTGGGAACTGATAAACTCCTGTCACTATATTTTATCCTAATCTAGTCTGACCAATGCAGTGTCTACACAGAATTTTTGTTATCTTCTTCATGTTGGCAATTCCTTTGTTAATGAGGCCATAATATATTCTATGGCATGACTACAGATTTGCTTGCCGGAAATTTGAGTTATCTTCTTCTTTTTAAAAATTTTACCTTGCTTCCAGGGGCCAGTCAAATATCAGGTTCCTTCACTTCCATGTCCTTAATACCACATGTATTATACTTCTTTGTTGAGTCCCACTGATGTTATCTTCTTTTAGGACATAGCATTTCTCACCTGGAGTAGTATTTTCTAGCTTGCTTTTAAAAATAATCTCATTCCGACCTATTCCATCTCTTATAAAATACCTATGTTGGAGTATGTCTTTTAAGCTCTCACAAATCTTACTGGGTTCTGTGCTGTTTGTAGGAGAAAATCAAAAGTTCTGTTGGAGACCTCCATATCTTCCCAGAATGCTTTGCATGCTGTTTCTAATGAGCTACCTCTAGTATTCTATGCCTAGAAAGGCCATTTCTGTTGCATGACTTCCAGCCTCTTGTATGTTTTCAACATCTGATGCTTTTTAAAATTTAAAATTCTAATATACAAAAAATATACATTAATATGTATATAATATATATGGGTACTATGTAATAATTTGATACATATATGCATTATAGAATATTAAAATAAGGGTCAATAAATATATTAACTTGAAAACTTTTTTAAAATTAACTTTATTGGTAGATTATGAATACACATGATAATTGCATTCAACATTAAGAGTTTGTACCAGAATATGACATGATTTGAGTCTCATTTTTTCCCTTTTCCTCTCGCCCTGCGTCCCCATGCCCCTTATATATGCAATCTTTGTTTTCTTTTGCTTGAAAACTTTTTAATGGTGAAAATACTTAAGTACTTGTTGTATATTTTTTTGAAGTGTGCAGTACATTATATGAAATATTTTCTAACTTCTTTGGATGCACTTAGATGCTGTGTTTTTTCAACATTCTCTTTTTTCTTTGGAAAAACCTCTTCATATAAATTAACCTTAAATATAATTACTTGTCTGCCTGCTTCTATTATATTAGATTGTTATCTTCTTAAGGACAGTTTCTGAATTTTATTTCCCTTATTCAAATAATGAATAGAATCTGTAGAATACAAGTCATTTTAATTGCTGCATGAATGATTTAGTGCTACTTAAAAAGAAAAAATACATTTTCATAAAATGAAAATATGACAATTTTTAAATAACATTTATTGGCATGTTTTGTGCATATCCACTCATCAAAGGGAATTTATACTTGAACATGATATAGCCGGCCTCTTTTTTCCTATTCCCTTCAAGCTTCCTTCCTTTTCTGTGTACAAAAGATCTGTTTCCACTTTTCTTGTTATTTTCACTTTTCTTCATACCTTCTTTTCTTTCTCCCTCCGCTTTTCTTGTTTCCATTTTCACTTGAATATTTTCTTCCCATTTCTAGATCTCTTTTATACATTTCAGTCCTTATTTTCACTTTTGGTTTCTCACACCAGGCAGAAGATGTGGTATTAAAACATGTGTCTGATTTATTTCACTTAAGAGTATATATAGTTTCCAGGTCCATCTGTTTAACTAGAAATGTCTGAAGTTCATCCTTCTGTATGGTAGAGTAGCATATAAAAAATCCACATATTCTTTGTCCATTCATGAGAAGCAACTTAAGTATGCTAACAGAGATTAGGACCAGAGTTGTATTCATTTGGGGAGGAGGATGTCATGTGTTTTGGAAATCAGAAGAGCTGCTTTTTTACCATAGGTGACTAGAATAGGTGATCAGAATACTCTTTAGTAGTGAAAATCTATTCCTATTTTATGTTATCATGGTCTCTTGAAAATGTGAAGAAAATGGGTTCAGTCATTACATTAAGCTGATCAATATCGTTTTAAAAAGTGTTTCAGTTGGTGGGTAGAATTTTTAAAAATTCTGAAATAGTCATGGAAACCATATTTTAGTCTCCAGAAATATGATAGCAAATTCAGAAAAGGCAGCTGTATTAACATATATATGTTTAATTCAAAGGATTGCATTGAATTCTGTTTCTTAGAGATTTTCCTTATGGATAAAATATATTAAAAAGCTTAAAACTATTGATATCCTATAGCCCAGTGAACATCTCCCAGGATGATGTCCTTTTAGGTGGTTTGGGGCTCCCTCAGGTAGAACAAGGGATAGATCTCCAAAGGGTTAAAAAAGAGAACCTTTGAAAGCTATACTAGGTTACTTTCTTTCACATGCCAAAAAATGTGTGTGTGTGTATGTGTGTGAGAAATGATGTAGGCCCTTCCAGGACCTATACCTAACACACTATGATTATAGATTACGTGCCTATGTTAGTTTAATAGTCTCGTTCCCCAGGATGGTCTTGTGTTCATGGGTAGGCTGTTGAAGGCAGCACTGCTTGATGCTCTTCTGATGACTCTCACACATAACATGACTTCTAGAACCTTCAGCTTGAGTCCTCTAGTTCTGTATAATTTTTTTAAACCCTTTTCATTGTTCTCTTTCGTATACCACCTCCTAATCTTCTCTGTGTATATTTTATTGTTTTTACTCTACCTGTCCTTCTCCCAGTGTTGATTTCTCTTTTACAATACAAATCACTGTTTTCATAAACCAATCATTTTCCTGCTTCAGTTGTTTCAAAACAAACAGAATGACCATAGCATCTGTGTTTTACTTACATAGCTCTTACAGCTTTCTGGGGAATGTTGGCAAATGCTTGCCCTTTCAGGGATATTTGTGCTCCTGTGTTTATTGCACTGTTACTTACAGAGGCCAAAACAGTATATGGAATCAATCATATTGTTTATCAGCAGATGAAAGGATACAGAAAATGTAGTGTACTGGGCTGGGGATTGAGCTCAGTGGTACTGCACCTACTTTGCAAGCACGAAGGCCTAAATTCAATCCCTGGTACTCTGCCAAGTGGTGTACATATATACACAGTGGAATACTATTTCACCTTAAAAGAGAATTGATGTAATTTGGGATAACATGGGTTGATTATGCTAAGTGCAGTAAGCCAGCCAAGAAAGACAAATATTGCACAACTCACATGTAGGATATTTACAAAGTTGGATTTCGAGAAGTACATTATAGACGAGGGTTATCAGAAGCTAGGGGTGAGAATAGAGGGTAGGGATAAAATGGGAAGTAACTAGTAGAGGGGTGCACGGTTACACTTAGGAAACATAAATTTTGGGATCTGTTGCACAGTAAAATTATTAAAGTCAATACAATGTATATTTCAAAATAAGAGAGTGAAGTTCAAATGTATCACCACAACAGTAAGTGAGGGGATAGGTCTGTTACCTAGCTTGATTTAATCCCTTTACATTGTGTTTGTATATTAAAACATTACATTGTACTCCTTCAATGTATTACAATTATTACTTGTCATTTAAAATTCTATGTATAAATCACTGAAAAACAAATGCTTTTTCCCTTCCAGCGGGACATGGGGATGGGTGCATTTCTTTTTTTATGCTGTCTCCAGGGGCTGGAGTAGAGTAGAGGCAAGCCTGTATTTAGACCTAGTTGTTTTCAGGGGGTGAAAACTGGATTCTTACTCACACTCATGGTTTGGCTGATGATTTCACAGGTGTCTAGCCTTCCATTCTCTATCGCTTCCTGTATTTTAGATCGATAATGTTGCCCAAATGCCTCATGTGTTCTGAGACTGAGCTTTTGGAAAGTGAGTGGATCATGGGAATGGTGTATTGATCGGATTGTCCCCCAGTGAGTTCATAGCTAAATGTTCTGTGTGGAGGCAGCCCCTGGTGGAAGAGGTGGGTTACTAAGGCTGTGTGACATGCAGGATATACTTCCCTTTCTGACCTTCCTCTTGCTCCATTTCCTGGATGCACTGGTGCATGAGCGGCTTTCCTCTGCCCAGGCCCTTCCATCCTGCTGTTTCTGCCCTAGAGCCAGCCAACAAGGGGTTGTGACTGTGAGCCGAAATAAACCACCCCTTTTAAATTGTAAGCATTGTATATTTTTTGCTATTTATGAGAAAGTAACTAACGACATCTCCCAGAAACTATTCAGCTAGGAAATCATCAATGAATGAATCTAATGAGATTAGAATATCCATAATCCAATTACTTTTTAAATTCACCACTTCTGAATACTGTTGCCCTGGGAACCAAGCCTTTAACGCATGAGCTTTTGGGGAGACATTCTGGATCTAAGCTATGACTGACCCTTAATGGATGAATAGAGGATAAAATTAATTTGTCACATAGTAGGGACTCAGTCACTATTGAATGAACAGCCCACCCTTGCCAGGGCCTGATGGAATCAGCTGACATACCATTAGTGGAAATGCTCTAATTCCAGTTTCTTATTTGTTGAGTTATTGGTGTGTGGTGTGCTGGCTTTTATTCCAGGAAAAAAAGCAGTAGTTTGGTAAAGGAAATAAACAAGAATGCTCTCTAATATAAAGTGCATTGTATATTAGTGTCAAGGGCCACTTCTTGTTAAAGGGTGACATGTTTTCCATGTCAGTTCTTTTGTTTTTTGCGCCAAGCAGGGGTGGAGAGCCAGTGCAGGGTCTGCCTGAGTGATGGGGCAGCATTTATTGGAGACATTACAACTCTTGGATACGGTAGTTGTGAGTTTTGTGCTCAACAGGCCTCATGAAATGTTTGGCCGCTAGGGATCCTCTGTGTGCTAATGGAAAAGGGTGGAAAAGGAAGAGGAAGAGGCGAGAAGGACATTTGCCTGAGCACTGGAGGTGTGCGTGTGCTCCAGGGTGACAGGGCTCAAGTAGCCGCGTTATGTAGTTTACTGGATATTCCAGGAAGCTTTTGGCCCTTTTCTCAAGTTTGTTTTCTTTCTTGTCCCTTTATCCAGGAGTAGGAGCAATGAAATCCTATTTACTTTACAAATGTAAAAGGGCATTTGCTTAATGTGATGTTTGAAATATTCGTCATCCCCTTTCTGCTTGTTTACTCTGATAAGTACTAGCAACACAGGCATTGCTGGGTGAGGATCCAGTGATTCTATAGTGTACACTCCAGGGAAAAAAGGATGTTAAATTTCAACAGAGAGAATTATTGAAGTAAGTAATCCTTTCTTTGTTGTTATTGAATTCTTCAGTCTGACATTATATCTTGTCTTTTGAGTGCAGAAAACAGAATTTGCAAAGCTAATGAGCACAAGACTTTATGAAGTAAGAAAAGAAAAAAGGAAAGAAGAAAGGAAGGAAGGAAATTTTTGCTTTAAAAAAGCCAACTTTTATAATAAGGAACAACCATTCAACTTAGACATCTGTTTTATGGGCTAATTTAGTTTTTCAGTGAACATTTCTGGTGTACTTACTGGAAGCTACAAACTGTCAGTCCTCTGTGAGTATATAGTCTTTTGAAGGAGGAAGTCAAATTTTCTAAAATATGATAATTCTGTACTTAGATTATTATTAAGCAGTTACTAGGTTGCAGTTGTTGATGACATAGTGATCGGGGACAGAGTCCCTCCAAAGTGTCCATTATGTAGGGAAATGCTGGTTTGGAGCTTCTGACAGTCTTGTATTTTGGATATGTGTGAGAGGAGGAGAACTCTCAGAACCACCTGTATCAGTCATTTTTCAGTGCTATACTGTAATGCCCCAAACTGGATAACTTATGAAGTAAAGAGCTGATTTGGTACACAGTTTTTTTTTTTTTTTTTTTTTAAGGTTTTTT